>JABASM010001353.1:0-15078 GCA_019776545.1 Brachystomella parvula | reverse complement strand
TGTATTGGGGTTTTTGTAGTTGGGGTTTTTGTTTTAGGGGTTTTCACATGGAACCGAATAATACGGCCGTCCTACTTTTTAAATAGGATGACAATCGATACCACGAGGACATCTTTGGAATCACCCACCGGACATCAGAAGTTGTGGACAAGGTAAGGAAGACGGCATTGTCCAGAATTGAGTCTAACTATGCCGTGAGTCAAGCCAGCACTCCAACTTCCCTCGGCTACTCTTAACTGAGATGGAGGTGACATGTTGGGGAATTCTCGACTTGTATATACGTTACTATCCAGAAGAAATTTAAAGACTTCCTGACATTCCCACGTACTCATCAAATCAACTAAAATTTTCCTTCTCGAAAGTAGAGTTACATTTTCATTTCTAAATGATAAATTACTCATTAGGCAATTCGCCATTCACCCTATTTCAATCTTTATCTTCGATTATCTTCTATTTTCGCTTACTACTCGATAAATATCCTAATCGAAGTCTGCGAATCCTAATCGTGTTCCAGACCTATTCAATCTTCTCTAAGGCTTTAAATCATCAACCTACGCATATCTACCGGTAAGAGCTTGTCTCTAGCTTTCTTTAATATTTAAAAATTAAAACCTCTTTACTGTGTTCTGTAGGACACCCACCCTCAATGTATCCTGGCCTATTCAAACTTGTGAATCAAATAATAAATAATCAAAGTTTACGAACTGAACAGAGTTTCCATCCAATTCATTCAGATCTCATACTGTCTATTTCGGGGAATGCGTTTAATATTAGATTTGTTACCTGAACTGGTTCATTTAAAAAACAAAGGCACTTTATCAGGAATTCTCCCTGAATTCTACCTACCTGTCCATTAGTTAGAATAAAGTTTATGTTCATGTGCGATGGAAAGTACTACGATAAATCTCCATCTGATAGTTGAGCGGTTCCTAGAAGACTGCTCGCCAGATCCTGTTCTATCACCTTAAGAATGAAGGCGTAAGGACTAGGTGCTACGGAATTCGGCCCAGGAGAAGAAAGTCTGATCATCTCTAAGAAATCAGCTTGGTAAGATCGGGAGAGCTAAAATAATGATTACTCTCTCAGCTTATGCGGAACATATTTAGGAAGTTGTATTTCAACTCACGCCATTGTAGTAGGCCACTACAGTACTACAGAAGAGCTTCTGAACTTCTGCTGCGTTTCTGCGGAAGCTACCAAGCGAGTAGAGTGAAGAATAAAATCCTGGTGGAGAGACACCGGCCATCATTATTGTCATGCTCCACATTGCTCGCGAGACGTCGGGTGCAGACATAAAATTCGGCAAGCTGGCCCTGACCCATTCCGAAACCAAGTTAGCTTCCTGAGGCTTCTGACGAGCCTTCTCGAAAATCTGACGAAAATGAAAATATATTTTTCAAGAAATTTTGTAAGAAAAAAAAAAGGAATCCATTTACCTTAGAAACTGTCGGGGCAAGTAATTCAGGTGAGGATTGGTGTGGGGAGAGAAACTCTGATATGACGCGGTTCAAAATCTCTGACGGGGGAAGAAAGTCCATCACGAGCAATGGCAGAACCGCGGCAGCGACTTCTGAGCTAAATTTCTGCTCTTTCAGTCTGAGCAATGGGAAATAACTCAGTTAATTATGATAATTCCGATCAATTTGAAAAAATGGGAACAAGCCTTACAGTTGAAAAAAAACTTCCGAGCGCTCGGCCATTTCCATAAGGACTTCTGGATCCACATCACGCCCTCCAAAAAATCCAGCAAAATCTACCAGAATAAAAATCAAACTGAAACTATACTTCTGGAAAACAGTTATTATCTTATTTGAACATCTTACCACAATAGAAAATCCTCACGAATAGCTTCACAGATAAGAAAACTATTGCGCGATTAGCTGTACGCAGACTATCTACTGCAATTTTGGTGATTGTCTGCTTGGTATCGCGTCTCAGGCCTCCAATTTCAACGTAACTAATTAAAGCCTGGAACAATTCAACAGATAAGTAGACAGAAATAACATAATATTAAAAGAATTTACGTTAAGGACTAGGAGCCGAACCGATACGTGAACTTTGTTCAGTGGACTGAGCACCGTCAGAACATTGCATAGAACATCCTGCTCAAACGAAGTCCCGCCGACCCCAGTCGACGAGCAATGAACCCAAATAAAGAGTAACAACTCCCAAGCAGTGTAGTTCCTGGACTCGGTATCCTGCAACCTGCAGAAAACACGAATCAAATTCACTTCCACCACGGTGGAAGAAATGTTGGACTGAAAAAGAAAACCATATTTACTGTCAACATAATGAAAACTGAGTTGAGTACTACTATCTTGTACTTCGGAATCTCAGCTTTCTAAGGACCTACTCGCGTAATTAACGGTTCAGGTCACTTGGATGCGCCTTCGAAGGTAGAGGACCCTCAGAAAAGGTTGAGGAGTGACCACAGCAGTTTCATGCGCGTTTATCTCAAAATATGGTTTTGTTTATCAGTCTAACAAATATTTACATCTGATTCAGGTCTATGCATTGCATAACGATAGGCGTCACAGCGTTGAGTAACGGCAAGGTATCCGGTCTGCTTCTTAAGTAAATCAGCGCACTCTTCAACGCTGCACTTGAAACCGCACTAGAAGTGTGGTTCAGCTGGGGTAGAAGAATTTCAACCAAGGCTGCATGCGCTTCTACTTCCTAAACGACAGGAGATGGGAATTTAATTACATCTTGGATAAATTACATTATTTCAATGCCATACCAGATCCATTTTTGAAGCCGAGATGAAGATGCCATGGACCAAATTGATCCCAAGAACTTCGTCTTCCTTTTCGCTGAAGGGTCCTTTATGCATTTCCAAAAAAGCAAAGTACATCCACTCGAACTGGCCAACTTCGTCAAAGTATTTGGAAATATCTAAAATCAGCGCAACAACCTTATGAACAAGGAACACTGGCATTTTTCCCTATAAAAAAAAAAAAAACCAAAGATAATTCCAACTGTATCAATTTTCAAAATCTGAAATCAACCTGCTTGCTTTCCAACCACTGGGTTAAGAAGTCGATGAGGAAACGGACACAGGAAGTGATATCCACCATAAACTCGTTGCTTAAACTCTTTACAACGTTGGTGAAGCTGTAGAAGATGCAATATTATAGTTTAAATAAATTAAAATTTGTAGATGCTTGCATCAACTCACAGCAATGGCAAAGTGTGCCTGGAACACATCTCAGGTTCTAGGTACTTCAGCTCTTTGTCAACATTCCTCAGGCCCATGACTCTAAAAGGATAATTCGAGCCATTAGGAAGCCAAGGTACCGCTCATTTATAACTAGGAAAAATGTTAGCTTACTCTCTATCCGTAGTGATATTACGGTTGTAGTGAACTTGCACTGAATGAGCCAGCATTAAGGAAATACCATTTAGACCACAACCAATTACCTGAAACAAAAAAATGACAGCGTTTCTGGCGGATTAAATTGTCTAGCGTTTTACTAACTTGAAGGTTGCCATGTTCGTCTCCAAAAGAATTAATCACACCTAGAAGAGCCATCCAGTTTTCTTCGAACTGGATCTTGCTTGTAACTCCGAACAGAATCAACCTAGACCAAGGTTGAAATTAAAATAAAATCAAAATGAAAATAAACGCTGTAAAGAGTCGCAGCCTTACTTGAATAAATATTTGGAGAGCAGATCTTTCTCACTTTGTAAAATTCCTAAAGGAACGTGGTCAACAAGTGGAAAGACTTCACTTGATTTGATTGCTGTCGGCTTCCAACCTAGATGGGAAACCAGGAGCCAACTATTGACAAGTTCACAGCGTCCCAAACCACCCACTAGGTTCCTTTACAGTAAAAATAGTTTGTCAGCCTCCTCCAATTAAATTAACTGTCATACTCAGCCTTACTTTAAGAGATCAAAAAGTTCTGAATTCATTATAACTTTTCCTGCCTGCACTTCTGATATGTTGTGAAGCATAAACTCAAACTCCTGTAGAATTCGAACGCAATCTTCATTTAAATCCGGCCAGGAGCTCTCTATGGGACAAAACCAAACAACTCATTCAACTAAATCCGAAGACAGCTCTTGTCCAGCAATTTAATGTGCTACCCACCTGCTTCTACAGCATTGAATGGAATTCGGAAATGAGCCAGCACCTTGCGGAAAATTGCACTCAGTGAGAAAATGGAAGCAAAGATGTCTGAGGGGCGGTCCCTGATATTTAAGAAATGCGCCAAGGTCGGATCTCTCACTGCAATGCCACCAAATCGTAGAAATGCGAAGAGAGTCTTCATCGGAATCTGGTGTTGCAGAGTAGACTCACAAAATGCTCTCATAGCCTGAAGTTAAGGAAAAAACTAAGGCTACCGTAAATTTGGTAAAAATGTGTATTACCTGAAACGAAAATGTGAACACCCTTGTAGGAACATGATTATTCTGTGACTCTTTTTCTTCTGGATTCATATGGGACTGCAGACTAGCTTTCAGGAGCAACACCTCAGTCAATAAATCCCAAACCGCAGCCAAGTATTCCGAGTCGTACTCTGGTAAATACTGGGCTGCGTCTAGAATATGCTCCGTACAAATAGGGGCCTAGTAAATAATATTGCAGAATGAATTCTAATTTATGAAAGCCAAACTATAAACCTGTACCAAGTGCTCATCTCGTACAGAAGCTTCCAGTTGATCTACGACTTCGACGAATTTTCTCACGGCTGCAGCAGCAAGAGGGCTTACTTGCAAAGGTAGAGCATTTTCCACAGCATTTAAAAGTAGGAGACGAATAATTTCCTTGGGTAGAAGCGAACCCTTCGTAAAGAGATGTTTTGGTTTTAGTTTTAACTTACTGTTTTGTTAAATTTCTTACCTCTGCAATTTTCGTGGTAATTAGTTGAAACATACTTGTCAAGAGACGAACCAACTGTGGACTGGGAACGCTTAAAGTTTTCTCAATGTCTTCAAGGCCCAAATCATACAGTATTTGAGCCACCTTACGACCCTCAGAGGGAGAATAATCGTACGAAGCTCGCTTTACCCTGTTTTAAAGAATTAGTAAGCAAAAATGAAAACGTGGAGTGCTTGACCATCTTACCATTCAAAAACAGGGTTATAGGTCAAATATACTGACACGTCCAAATTATCTTGAGCATCTGAATCAGACCCTGTACATTTTTCTCTAATTTGCCAACACAATCGGGAGTAACTGGAAAAAGAACAGTGACCTTAAGCGACAAAAATATTGACTTTCAGTAATCTATCATTACCAGGAATTCATTGCCGGATGATCCATGAAATCTTTCATTACTTGTGCATGAGATTCAGGCATCATGTCCTGATTTCCATCCAGCAAGGATGAGGTGAAAGTGGAAAGTTCGTGCGAAGAATAAGGTAAATAAAATAAAGGTCTCCTTCGCCTCAACAGATTTAGGCAAATGAGTATGAAGGTTAGTCTGGAATTCGGATAAATCTCAACTGCCTCCGCAATGAATTCCAGGAGAGACTTCACTTCCGTAGCCTAAAAACACACAAGTTAAGAGCGCTCTATTTTTTTAAATCTAGTGCTCACTAGTATAGAAAATTCTTCCAGATGGACTAGGAGCTGATTCAACACGGAATCACGAAAAGAGTCTTTAAATTTTGACCATGCAACTACTGCACGACCAGGATTTTTGGTTATGTATCCCTCCATAAAATACTTGGCGAAACCGCTGAAAATTTCAATGTCTGTGTCCACTCGCTGAAACAATTACAATAGTAAGTATGAGATTTCAAGCAGGTGGCAAACTTTTGAGAATTTCTAAATTAGACACTTACCACATGCGCAGTGACTGCAGATATGAAATCCGGAATAAGTTCGTCCTTCAGTCGTTGAGGATGCAACGCAGAAAGCGCTGCTTTCCATACAGAAAGATGCGGGCAGGCAGCAGCTCTTAGGAATGTACAGAATCCTCTTCTGAGTACTGGATAATAAATGCTCATTTTGACCAACCTCCTGGCCACTCCATTTAATTCATCCACCATTTCCTTACTTCTGACTTCCATTCCAGATTCGCCAGAACTGTCTACGTTAAACAATTGTTCAAAAAACTACTAAAAAACAGTCTTCCTCTTGCCCATACAATAACATACCTTTACGAAGTATTGAGGCAGAAGCAGTCAGAAATATAGCTAGCTGCTCAACAAAGGAAAAGTCATCAAAGGGATAGCTTGCTCTTGGCCAAGAGGAAACTGACTCAGTGAGATCAACGAACTTCTTCAGAAGAGTTAGCAACAACCTGTCAAACAATAAAAATTAGAAATTCAGAGCAATAGTTCATTCGGTTTCTATAAGGCGCTATCTCACCTCCCAGGAATAGCTTCTACAGACTGATGAACTAATCTCAACGCTGCTAACCAAAAAGTGTTGACAGTCACCATCCAAATGCTAAGAGAAATAGGTCCGGCGACCTTTAACACAAAGAGCATGAGAACGGCACGTAAAAGAACAAATAAGTAAAATTTCCAAACCTGCGTGGTGAGTGCCTTTTCAAGCCTCTCTACCAACTTTGCGATAGGTGGCAATGTGACAACGTGAACTGAGAACAGGATTCCAATAAGAGTACTGAAGTGTTTGCAGTAGTCAGTGACAGGTTTATCGTAATCCACAGACTCCAGCAGAATTTTCATAACAATTCCTGACTCTGTTGACCATTTTGGTTCATTCAAACCCCTTTGCCCATGAAGTAGCACAAATATAAGGGGAAGGACCTGCCTTACCAACAAAATTAAAATCAGGTCAGGTTGAAAAAAAAATAGGACCATGAATTTTAGATAACTTTAATTATTATTGTGTTCAGCAAAGTCAGTTGAGGTGTTTGCATGCTTCTGACATCACGACGAAATAGGTCGCCACAAGAGCTTTCGTTGAAATAGTTATCAAATGTTGAGTTAAAATGTTAAAGGCTGAGACCGCAAAAAGTGAAATTATTAGTATTAAAATCTACGCGTCATGTTAGTCAGCCCTTCATAACGGCTGCAATAAAATCTTTGGGGCTTTCATGGTCATTGGAAAGCAAGGGTATGCACGGACGACTACTAACACTGCTAAAATCAAGTTTTCCCAAAAGAAAAATCACCTCGTCTTCATGGCCTATCTTTCTTTTTCACTTACGTCTGGAATGTATCCCAGTTTCAGGATATTTTGGAAAACAACTTCACGTTGTGCTTCTATTTCCTTCTTCTCCAAATTCGTGATCCCTGTGTAGCCCCTACGAATAAATAAATCGTGGACGATTCTTCTGAGAGCTGGGATGTCTAAAAAGTGAAGTAAGGAGGCTTGTTGGATCATTTTGCTTCACTGGTATTTTAGAATTTTCTCACAGTTAGTAGCCGGGTTTTGACCAGACGCCACTAGACCATCACATAACTGAAGCATCTTAGGAGTGTCAACGAATTTTTTCGTAGGCCGATCCATATGTGACAGATGGGTAAAATACTCAAAGACGGCATCAACTACTATAGCAGCGTCCCTAAATAATTAGCACGTGAGCAAATTATACTGGCCAAAATCGTTTTGCTCGAAGGTTACCTAACGCGGCCTTCTTCCAAAAAGGTGAGCTGTTTTGTTACGGAGTTGAGAAAAATTTGACTAGAATCAATCATAGCGTAGTTTACGTGCCCCTTGATGAGTTCGCTAACAAAACGAAGAATTTCGGCTTGAATCAAACTGTCGCTGGAAGCCAAGAACGCCTGTACAAGGAAAAATTAAAACAAAACACTGGAATATCTTTTAAGGTTCCGTAAACTTGTTTTTCAGGAATTACTTTCAGAGCTGATATAACTATTGGTTCAAATGAGCGTATGTAAGTACTCAGACCAGACTTGTCAGACGGATTTTGGTAGAATCCTCCTTTACGACTGGCAGAAAGACTAAAGAACATTCAGAATTTATTGATTATGTTATGATGAAGACGTTTGCTCAGGTGCATGAATTAGCGAACCTTGTGTAAAAATTTTCACAGAAGCTGAGATACTCGGCGAAAGGATCTTCTGATCCTGATCCAAGCGTATCCTCAATCACCGCCGGTGGATTCGGTGGATTTAAACAGTGTAACATCTGCAGAGCAATACAATTACAATAGGACCAGTTTCTTTAGAAAAGAATGTGATTCTTACCGCTTTCATGCATTTAAGTGTGGGAACTGGACACAAGTTGAAAATAGCTGGAGATATTGCTAGTATGTCCTCAATCACCACAGTTACACCTGAGTATTCGTAATTCGCCGACACGAAAACCGTATTAAGGGATTCGAGAGCACTGACTAGAACCGCGCTAAACTTGTGTGCGACAACTGGATCCAAATTGGATTTATAGACTTTCCAGGATTGACGGAGAGAATTTTCTATTCTCTTTAACTGAACCGGGCAGACTGGTGCCCCTTGGGGAACATATTGTTGCCTTTGTAGAGATTTTAATTTCTTTTCAGAGTCGGTCTCTGCAAATTAAAAATTTCATTAGTTTGCACCAAGCATTTTAGACACAAAAGACATACCTGCTGATTTCTTTTCAGAGTCTTTACTCACTAGCTTTTTAGCTGGAGACATGACGGGAGATTGCTTTCTTTGAGCTGTGGAACTGTTTCCTGCACAGGATGTGAGTAAGGAAGTGTATAGTCTCAGTACGGCGTGACTGTGATGAAGGAGATAAAGACCGTAAGGAGCAATCTAGGCCCAAGGTAATAAGTCAGTGATATTAAACTTATTACTGAATTTAAAAAAACAACCTTACGTTTTTATGGGACCCGATGAACGCCACTTTTTCATCTGACATTGTGCCTCGGTCAGAAAGGGCCTCAAAGAGGCTGGAAGTGAGTGTGATCAAATTTTGATGAATGAACATATCGGAAACAATAGAGGAAGACTTAAGAAGCTCAATGGCAAGGGAAAAGAGAAGGGGAATTTCATTTCCACCGCATCTCCAGGCCCCTTGATAAATTGCTGGCGGAAAGGATTCAGACAAGGACGCAAGAGCTAAATAGAACCCAGCCTAAACAGAGAACGTTCATAACGACATGTCAAATAACATTACTGAATTATAGACTTACTACAGAATGCTTGTTATCCAGTTCAACCAGCTGAGGAATGATTCGATTCAATACTTCTTCCAGTTTATTTGACACTCCGGAATGAAAGAAAACCTTCTCGTTAAGCCTGAACATATCACAACTGATTTCTTTGATCACAGATCTAGAGTAGGAATGTTGTAAGTTCCCCTTGAGCCAGTCTTTTCGTTTTGCACACGAATGAATAAATCTGTAAAAGACAAAGAGAAATTAACATCGGATTGCTTTACCCTTCTAAAGTCCTCACTGACTTGGTAAGAGCGGACACTGTAGAGGATCGAACTCTGACATCCTCATCAGACAGAAAATGAAAAAGAAGATTCAGGGTGCGGTCTTGTATTACTTCGTAGTTTGGCACAGAGTCCCATTCAATTCCCGCTAAGAGTTCGACCAAATTCACCTGGAAATCCATTTGCCCAAATGAATTTCTGGGTGCTTAAGAAAAATCGAAACTGAATTACCTTGACGAGCCAATACGGATTGGAAGAAATTGCAAAGAGATCCTCAAATAATGTGTAAACAGTGAGAGGTCTATTTTTACTTCTCAGAATAGATATTAGGCACTCGCTTAGCCCAGATAACGCGAACTTGATCCCGATGTTTGACTTGTCCAGCAAGCCGGAGTTCAAAACACTGAGCTGCTCCTCGAAGGGTGATTGAAACACTCCGTGATTAGCTCGGAGAATCCGATACAGAAAGTGACCATTGAGAAGGTAGGTTGAGCCCCTCAGCAAAGGATCCTGATGCTTGGCATAGAGTGACACATCACTGATCTTTTGCTGACTCTCAGCTTCTTCATCTACGATGGGGGAAAGGGTCAAGTAATAAACCTCTGGGCAAAGTTGAATTGATTTGATGATGCAGCTTATCGCAAGAGCTTTCACTGTAACACGGACCTCACAGTCTGGTCTCTCGTAACCTTTCCGCCCTGCAGATTTGAACGAAAACTTCATAAACAATTGAAGGAGTCAGCCCAAAAAGTACATTTTTCGAGTTTCTGCTTACCGGCAAGAAGAAAATTGTAAGCTAGGAATCTTGTGCAATAGTACAACGGCACATTTTTCTCGTGTAAAGATCCAATATGGAGTTCGGGAAATGATTCCATAGCTACTGTATCTTCAGAAATAAGACCCTGGGTTTCTTCTGACTGAAATTCATTGTTGTCATTAACCTCGGCTTCGGGCTCTGGAAAAAAGAAACAGTAGAAAAAACAATGAAAACAGTGAAATGAAGAGCTTTACCGCTAGCAGAGGCCATAATGAAAACATCTGAATCCCTGCGGCTTTCAAAACACGGAACAATATTGTCAAGCTCATCCTTCACCGATTCACTAGCTGTAGAAGACAGCTCACTTCGAAATGCAAGCAAGTCTGATTCCTCTTCGAGCAAAAGTCCAGCAGGCTCATCTGCTTCTGATAGCTCACTTCCCAAACCTAAAATGTGAAATCAGTTTCCAAAACATACCAGTGTGCATAATTACGATCTTACTCGCCCAGTAGGCTCCTCGGAGAGGAGGCGTGTCCCCCGAATTACTTTTTGAAATCCATTCTTCGGAGTCAAAGCTGTTAGGAACCCCATCCAAAGAAGTCAATCGACGGACTACTTCAACGACTGGAGAAGTTAGAAGTTGCTGAAGTGTCTCAAGGCTAGTTGTAATTACATTATGGTCATCGTGGTTGCATAAAATTAAACAAATCTCGTACATCTAACAAAACAATTATGGTCAATCAAAATAACCTCAGCATACGGAATATGGCTTACTCGAATAATGTTTCCGTATACGTTTTCCTTCTCTGCAATACCTGGGAATGTGTTCTGAAGCTCGGCATACAGCGGAGACAAGCATTGACGTACACACAAAAGAACTCCAATGAGTAACGAAACGCTTTTCTCCATCGCATTAGGCATCAATAACTCTGATAACCGGAAATACATCGAATTAGGAAAAGCAATGCATATTAGTTCCACTTCTCGATCTTACCAGTAACTTCGACAAGCAGTTTAGGAATAAATACGTTCGGTTTGCGCGAAAATTGACAAATGTAAACCAGAATAGCAGCGGAAGATCGCCGAACAACCGTGGAATTTGACTCAAGATTTTTCATATACTCTTTACACATTAGCTAAAAAATACAAGGGAATTGTTGAAGAGTTTTGAATTTAAAGGATGTTGTCTTACTCTGACGTCGGCATCGTTCAGAAACAGTCCCAAGTTTTTGAGGATTTGAAGAATAGATGTGGATAAGTTTTCATATAACAGTTCCTCTGTTCGTCTGGAAATCTCTATCAAGCTTGGGAGAAGACCCTGGATAAAACCTCGGCAACGACTCGGCCTATGGTATTACACATGTTAAAATTATTTTCTGGAAAACAGTAAGAACGCGAGAGGAGACTTACCTTATATCCGCACTCATCGCTGCAAATACGTTTAAAGCTGTTCGCAGAGACCGAGGAGCTTGGTTCTTTTTAATTTCTCGATAGACTTCCATCTGAAACTTGTTAAGGTGCGTCCCACGTAACGTCTAGAAAAAGTAAGCAAATACAATTTGTACAAGAGGCTTAATGCCTTTAAAATGAAGCTAGAAGAGTAGACGTACTCGAACAATCCGACTGAGAGAATCAACAGCCACGAGACGAATGTCCGAGTCCGGGTCATCGCATAGTTGAAATAGAACTTCCGACACATTTTCTAGAATCTAGTAAAAGTCGTATTCGATTAAGTGACTTCATGCTTCTATACCCGTTGCTTACTTTTGGGAAATCAATCAGGTTGTGTACACTGGGAGTTAGGACCGCGTCCGTCACTGTAAGGCAATGCCCTATTCTCTCCTTCTTCCTGCAAAGTTAGAAATAAGAAAAGACGTGCATAGGACTCATCCTTCGGTTTTTATTTGGAACATACTTAGTTTTGACGGCATCGCTGGCTGCTACAACTGCAGATGTAATGGACCCTGGAATGTTACTTTCGCTGCTGATAATACTAAAAGCCGGCACCTTCAAATTTTCAATTGTCTTCAGCAATTTCTCCATTTTAAGGATGAACTCAACCCTGGAATCAGTAAAAAGTCCCAATTGGTAAGTGATTTTTTGCATAGATCTTTGGATGATGAAAGCAAACTACTAACTTACTATCAGGAAATCATTTTCGGGTGACTGAAACTGACTTTATACTTTGCCCTTGCATAGTGATGTCCTGTGCTTCCGAAGATCTAAGGAAAAGCCACTACCGAGTGCAATAGGGTGACAATCCTGCAGAAAAGTAGATGAAAGGTCACAGACGAACCGCTCTATGTTTCCATAAATCCGCTGGGCGAATGACAAGCAGGGAGTAGATAGGGAACGATATCCAGAGCGACAATTTTACAAATAAAATGAATTTGTAAAACAGCTGGGATGATCCGGCTAAATTTGAACAGGTACAAATTTAGCCTGGCACACCAAAGGACTCCGACACAATAATAATTACGAAAGTTGTTCCATATAACTTAGACAACTTAGGAACTCAACTAGGGTTAACCAAGAATCTAATGGTAAAGGTCATTTGGCGAAATTCGACTTGGTTTGACCTCTGGATGTCAACAATATCAGCCCGTTGACCTCACGGATCTGGACAAGCGATACGTCAGTAGAGTAGATAGTCTGACTTTGGGGAGAACAGTACTTTATCAATTCAATTCAATTCAAATAGAAAGCTCTTGGCACTCTGATTCAGACCGCTTCGTGACCGCTAGAGGTCATTTAGGTTTTAACATAAGGTTTGGCGACCCTCTAATCTTACTCTACAGCTTTGATTAGTAAAACAGTGTATGTACACTGACTTGCTGTCCCGAAACTATAACAAAGAATTAAATTCACATAATTACGATCTTATTATAGTTATCAATTTTTGTTTTGTCAAATGCTTGACCTTCGACTTCTTCCATACTATTCCCCAGTATTTTTGCAGAATATTAAAAGGAACTTGGTTTACATCTGGACATTTACCCGCAGGTCTGGTCCCCCACCACCTAGTTTCTTCAGGGGTTTCTGCTGTGGTAGCTGCGTTCTCCGGTTTGTTTAGAGCGCGAAATCCCGGTACGCTGTTTTTCCCCCAAACTACCAGTACGCATACTTGCCCTACTCCACTAGGTGTTTTGTAATGCCGGAATTCTCCGTTAATTGAGGAAAACCTTATTTGTAAAATACCATATGGCGCCGCTGAGAATTAGTAGGATTAGTCCCACAAATTTAGGTCAGTCCCCGGAGCTGTAAAAAATAAGCGTGATTTTAAAACAAGCGCCAGTAAATATAAGGTTCAGTCGAATGAGAATTTAATGAGAACCTGCGAGGGTTTTAGGTCTTGTCTTATGCTATTAGTATCTATACTTTAGAAAATCCATAGTTCATTTTTTTCAGTTTGCATAAATTAAGTACTAGGAATATCCTAGGTCCTACTAGGTATCCCATTTGAATTATTAACTAGAGGCCCGTACTGTATTCAGCTATTGTTTGTTTACAGTTTTTTTCCCATTTGATAACATTTTGAGATGCGGACAGGCCGCAGGCGTGGATTCTCTAGTTGTATAGTTTAGTTGTTTGTGAGTTAAGGGGACGACTGCTGCGCTACTCCTGCCTCCCCTCCTGCTCCTGAACTTGTTCTTCATTTCAGTTTCAGTTGTTTTTATCTGCTTGGTAAGGAATAAGGGTATCCATCAACTAAAAACTAACAATAGTAAATCCTAGTAAATTCAATATTCTCTAAAAAGCAACAATGGAATTATTCAGTTATCCAGTGCCCGTGACTCTCATACTCCCTAGGTAAAGGATTTCCAAGGATATCCACCTACTGTACTGTGGTAAGCTGTCTCTATTCCCTTATTTTTTTTATTGACAACAGTCACAGTGACAGTGAGTAGTATGAGCTGATGTTTATTATGCTTATGAATCACATATACTATACTATACTATACTATTCTCCATGATGGAGAAAAATTGCGGTCACTTCTGTTTCTCCATCGCATCACACTCCATCACACTCGTTATTTTTATTAGTATAGTAGCTGACCGCGTGTGGGATCTGAGATGTGATTTGTACAAACGGAAGCACGATGGCTTTCTTGTCATTTGTCATTGCAATCGTAGAATTGGATCAAGATTCCAAGGCCATTGGTCATTCTCTGGGCTCATTCTATACTGAACTTCCTATGCTTTTCTTGTAAACTGTCCTGTAAGGTGGACGGTCACGGTGGTACAGTAAGGAAGTCAATCAACTTTATAATATTATTTTGTGTTTTGATGTAGTAATAGTAGTACAGATGAACCGGCCGAGAGCATGGCTTCTGTCATGTCAGTAAAGCACGTTTTTCTAATTTCCAGTATGTGTCCCTCTCCATTTGTATCTGTGATCTTCTGGGTGGCAAATCTCCACCATTTCCGATCATTCATTCCTGATTTTTTTGAACAATTTGAGTTATGAGAAAGAATTAACTTTGTTGTGCTGACAAATCAAGTGAAGTGGGGCAGTTCATTATAGGTAGTATAGCATATTTCAGCTGGAAACTCAATACTATACTTTGCTTTTTGGATCCTGGGTAGGTGAGGTTGGTTAATCATAGTCATAGCTTCTTACTTTACTTATACGGTTTGGCGGCGATGATGAATGAAGTTACTATTTGAATTAATTGGGAATAGCATTTTATGAAGGCTTGTAACAGACATCCACCTGAAACGGAACGGGAACGTCATGTTATCCACTGCATTTGGAATATATTGGGTGACAGCCTGTAACGGAAATGTAACTTTTTTATCCTTTGCACCCTGAAACAGAATATTTGAATTGCATTGTTTTTGCCAAAAATACGAAATGTTGAATGAATATTGATATTGAAGTTTAGTGACGCCTGTGATGCCATTGATCGTGAGAACGATGATGAGGATGATGAGCGAGGGCTCGACTTCCCCACTATTTTTTGTGTCACCCTATTGCATCATCAATCAGAAAATCAGATAATAGTCGTAC
>JABASM010001352.1:0-15082 GCA_019776545.1 Brachystomella parvula | reverse complement strand
TAAAAAATTTCAATGGGTATTTTCAGGAGGCAGATACGGCAGGATCCCTTTAATTATACTGTAAATTGAGGATGGGTGATGACAAGCCGTAGCATAAACAATTTCAGATTCTTGCTCGCTTCTGCAGAAACTGTCAAAAGGTAAGGCCGAATTTTTTTTTATTATTATTTTTTTTTTGCATGCCGCATTCCTGTCTTCATTGTTTTTGCATGGTTTCCGGATAACTTCTGGAATAGAAGCTTGTGCCAAAATTTTTCTTATAGAAAATTTCTAGATTTTACGTCTGATTTTTTCCATCTTTATTTTACTGTGATACAATGAAAAAAAGTAAAGAAAAAATGAAGGAGTTTTTTTGGAAGTGCTCTTAAAAAGTTCCATTGATAAACTGATGCTGAGCCACCGTGTCCTGTCGGTAAGCTCAAATTTATAAAAGATGGTCTTTATGACCTTACCATAATGTTGGGCAATATTGGTCTTGAGGTTCTCAATATTTTCTAAAAGGGTTGTGCTCCACGCTTTCTTACAAAAATAGAGACGTGGAATATGGAAAAGGGCTTCCTTGACAAGGAAATGACGTGAGGGCTGTATAAAGTCTCTTGTGGAAGAAAAGGGTTGGACTTTAAAAATCTACCTTGGTAGAGGGATAGATAGGAACTAGGAATTGACATGACAATCTTTGGACAGGGGAGGCAGCAGGGAGTCAAGGAAATTACTTTCTGACGTGACATTTGGTAATATGTGTGACACGCTCAAGGGCCAGCCTCTCTCTACTTTACAAAATGTCATTTAACTCTTGAATAGAAAATGAAGCCGAAAATTTTATATTTTTCTATATTTTTTCCAGCAGTTCTTCCTTTTCAACAATGTCTTTAGGTTGTTAGGCTTCAATCAGTCTTCTCAACCATACGAAAATTCTTGCTAATTCCATAAAACTTTTTTCATAATCTCGCACCATTCTCATTACATATCAAGTAAAGAAAGTATCTTGTGAAAATCCCTCTCGCTTCTCGCCCAAATCTGGAATATCTTTTTGTTTCTCTTTTTCATTTCAGTCTTTTTTTAATGTGTTGCACCTGCTTGATATTTTTCGAAAAAGTTTTTTTAAACTTTAAGCAAACTAACAGATATACTTGCTGTGTTATCCACAACGTTGTGATGACCTCGTCAGAAAATTCACTGTGTGAAAATTCCCTTTTTTAAAATTCTCGGCTGAATTTTCGTTATCCTTCACATTTGTTGAGGAGGAGTGAGTGAGGAAGTTATGAGGAGTGAGTGAGGGAATCATGAGGAGTGAATGTAAACACGAGGCGGAACAAATATTTTCCGTCTGAAATCTTGAGGGATAAGTGTGCTGCTTGCAATTTCTCGCTTCTGGCATCTAATCTGATATCAAACGTTTTAACGTCATTTTAACGTTGATGGTTATTCCAAAATTATTAAACAGAAAAATTTTGCTGCCCAGTTTCTGACAAAACGTCTGCTCGTTAGGGCAATCGTGCGTCCTCGCAAGAATCCGGCTGACTTTTACTTATCCTTCAAGTTTTTTGAGGAGGAGTGAGGAGGGAATGAGGAGGTTATGAGGAGTGATTGAGTAAGTGAGGAGGTTATGAGTGAATGAGGAGGCCAGGTGGATTTTACCAAGAATAGAAATCCTTGCAATCCTTGCTTTCTTCTTTTGATGAAGCAAACCTTGAAGTCTAGTTCAAAAAATTTTTGAGTATACTCTATTTTTATTCTTTTTTGTGTTGAAGTATTAAAAACTAATTGGATTATCTAGCTTTCTTATCGTCATTCCAGAGATGGATTTTATTGTACACTTTCACTTCAGTTTCTGATAATAGAGATGTTCCTAACTATAAATTATAAATTTCTTCAAATTTCTAGCTTTCTTGTTTTGATGAAGCAAAAAACTCGAGTCTAGTTCAAAAAAATCTTGAGTATATTTTTATTCTTTTTTGTGTTGTGGATATCTAAATTTCGTCTTTTGATGCAAAAACGTTGAGTCTAGTTGAACCTTCACCTTGTTTGTTTTTTACTCCTCCTCATGTCTCCCTCATCTCCTCCTCATGTAGCCATCACTCGCTCCTCACCTCCTCCTCCTCATTCTCAGTTTTACCTCCTCCTCTTTCACTCCTCATTCCTTACTCCTCATATTTTCTATTAGGTTGCCCCATAACTCCTCCTCGTCACCCTCCTCACTCCTCCTCCTCAAAAAACTTGAAGGATAAGTAAAAGTCAGCCAAGAATCCCATCCCCGCCCTTAACTCCTCAAAAACGAGGAACTCATATATTTTGGTTTTCCGTCTATTCAATTTTTTTAAATCCATTTTTCAGCTTAAATTACATTGATTTGCAATTCAAAAATTAATCTGATAGTAATTTTTGTGTTGAAATAATTAGAAACTAACTTGATATCAAAATTTCTTCGGCAAGACAAAAATCTTTATGGGTTGCAGCTACTCCTCACCCGCTCCTCACTCACTCCTCACTCACTCCTCACTCAAACCTCAGTCAATCCTCACTCACTCCTCAATCACTCCTCGCTCACTCCTCATCGCCCACTCCTCCTCCTCCACCTCAATTTTAGTTCCTCCTCCTCCCCATTTTTACCTCCTCACTCCATGTTCCTCATTTTTCCTGTACGTTGCTCCATAACTCCTCACTCCTCATCTCACCTCCTCCTCAAAAAATGTGAAGGATAACGAAAAGTCAGCCAAATTCTCTCTAAAAATCCCATGCAAAACCTAATAACCCAACAGTCGCTGCATTTTTGTAATTCTTAGACGAGATTTTCACATAGGAGATTTCACCTATAAAGGATTTTCACAACAGAATTTCATCTTTCACCTTAGGAAACTATTTTGGGTGTCAGGTGAAAATCTCAACTCCAAATATCTCAAGTACAAAAATCTCAACTACAAAATCTCAACTACAAAAATCTCAAGTGAGAAAATCTCAAGTAGGTGAAAATCTCAACTACAAAAATCTCAAGTAGGTGAAAATCTCAAGTACTAAAATCTCAACTATTTTTGCAGTTCAAAGGGACTGTTGAGTAGACTTTCCCTATCCTACTACCATTTAAATGTCATCCTTGCATAGCATCACAACAATCCATTAAAATGGAACAAATAAAAGTTCTGAAACACTATCGCTTCAATCATAGGCATTCTCAACTTGTGCTGTGAAATTTCCATTTTTTTTTAAACTTCGAAAAAAAAAATTCGAACTAGTACATTTGTGCGTCCGTTCACCTTACAGATAAAAAAAACTTGTGCAAAAAATTTTCCATACTTTGAAAAAAAAATCTGAATTTCGAAAAATGGTCTTAATCGACTCAGAAAGAGATTTCCGAAAAACCAGATATGGGGTTTTTCAAAAATACTTCAAAAATTTTCGATCCGGAGGTTCGGTTTGTAGCCAACAAGACTAGGTGGTAGTAAGCATTGGGACCTTTAAGTTAACAGCCCCTGTAAACTGCAGTCATTGTTGAGATTTTAGTAGTTGAGATTTTCTCATAGTTGAGATTTTCGTAGTTGAGATTTTTGTAGTTGAGATTTTCACTTAGTTGAGATTTTCACCTACTTGAGATTTTCACCTACTTGAGATTTTCTCACTTGAGATTTTTGTACTTGAGATTTTTGTACTTGAGATTTTCACATGGAACCAATATTTCGATGGTTTTGAGTTTGGATTTGAATTCAAGTTTTGAATAAAAGAACCAAGGCAGCATAACATTATGAAATGAAAGGTGCCCCATACAAGTTTAAAAGAAGAATTGCGGCCTTAATTCTGGTTTTAGCGTAGAATCGATTGGTGAAGATCATTTTCCCAAATTAGAATTGGTTCGACCTCTGAAGGTCACTAAAAGTCAGTCTCTTGACCTCACTGGTCTGTACAAACGATACCTCAATCGAACGCTCTCCGTTCCCTGATTCCAAAAATGTACCACACACTACGGCCTGAGAGAATCAGGTTTGTGCTAAACTGTCTCGTAAGTAACTTCCCTTCACGCAAAAAAAAAAAAACCTGGGCTCCCTAGGTCTAAGCAAGGATTAAAATGCTTAGAACTGCTGTCTTCTAGAAAGAATTACCGAGCTCGATTGTATGCTAAGAGAGGAGAAACGCCTCTTGATGCCGGATTTAGGTTTTGAGATCTTCAGCAGTTTTTTGAGATCTGTGGATTGAACTGAACACATGGAAAGATTCCTCCCATGAATTCCGGTCTTTTTTTCTTTTCGGGAAGGCATTTTTGAGACAAATGGCACAGACCTTTTTCTGCTAGGCCATAGTGGCACAGTTGAATTTTTGAGCTACAAAATGGCCGGTAGGAGTCACAAAACCTTACATTGAACGTTAACTGCCCTCTGGTCGCAAGTGGACTAGAAAGGTCAAGTGTAGTATGTTTTTGGATTGAGATGACGGAGAGTTTTCTATTGACGTATCGCTTGTTCAAATCCGTGAGGTCAAGTAGCTGACCTTTAGTGACCTCCCCAGGTCAAACCGATTCTAATTTGGCAAATTGACCTTCACCAATCGACTCTACCCTGAATACTGAGTTAAAGTCTCAATGTTCCTTTTAAACTTGTGTGGGGCACCTTCTCATAATGTTATTCCGGCTTGGTCCTTTAAAATAATGCTTCTGTAAACCTGAGAAGTATAAGTTACTTCGGATTTCGGGTTCTTTGTGTCCTATTTTCGCTTTTCTTGTTTTAGTCCATGAGAACTTCAAGGATGCAAGAGGATGAAGAATCTTGATTGAAGTGATAAGAAAGTGACATCTTCCAAAGACATTTTGATGAAAAACCGGTTGGGGCGTATACAAAAATAGTTTTTTTTTCATCCTTTGGAGACTATAGTAGAAAAACATATTAGCTAATAACCTGCTGTGCTTAGGCCTCACACTGACTTTTCAAGCAATCTTCGTGTCCAGAATTAAAATCCTGGCGACTGTGTTTTTACTCATGCTAATGAAGGCTTTCTTTCTTCCCTCAACCTCGTGCTTGAGTACAAAATATCAATTTTCTTCCAGCCTCGATTCAATCCATTTCGTATGAAATTCATGAAGGGAAGGGAAGTGAGATGAAAAGCATTACTGAGCTCACCCCGTCCAACAAACGACAGACTTCTGACTCGGATTGAAATTTTATATTTAGAAATGGTTTGAGCTTTTGAGAAAGAAGAATAGATTGGGATCTTCCCATTGTGGGCTCAGATTTTATTATATAGAAATTCCAGGCTTGCATCCATTGTTATCCAAAGAATCCCGCCCAGCTCCTCGGCTGGACAGTCTTTTCTTCATGTCACGTCAGTTGACACGGTCATAAAATTAATCCGGTCTTAACTACCATCAAAAAGAAAATCTGGGAACTCAAATTATTTCATTTCATGACCCGAAATTCTGTTTTCTCAATTTTGATTCTACTCGCCACCAGTTAACATTTTTTATCCAAGAAATTAAAATGTACTTTTTCCATTTAACCAGATCGCACTAAATATTCGACTCTGAATTTTTCGGGAATAAGATTCGGTTGAATTCTCTAAAGGATTTTCTGCCTGTAATCAATGCAAAATTTTTTGATTCTTCCAATTTTTAGATTTTTAAAGAGATGAAGAAGCCAGGTTTCAATAAAACGTTAGACGTTTAAAACTGATCTCAACTTGACTGACTAGACTAGTTCATTTTAATCGACAAAGTATGCACACCGAAGAAATCTTGTTTTTCATCGAAATAAAAATTCAAAATTCTTTATAACTTTTGTTTTACTTAATATTTTTTGAATCCAAAAGTTGTTCTCTAATTCGCTCCACGGTAGAATTTAATTCTTTCGATTAGATTTTCCATTTCTTTTAACGAAATAAAAAGAAATTGAGATGGAAATGGTGAAATTCCTATTAAACTCTGTTCTCAACCATTTGAATAAATTTTCTCCTTCCTACCCACCATCCCTTGATTGCTTTTCCTTTGTAAATTCATCTCATCTTCTTGAGAGATTCTGTTTGTTGAATACTTGAATAGGAAATTGGTTTTTCGGAAATGATACAAAAGAGAAAAGACATAAAAAGGGTTGAAGAAGGATTGAATCAGTTTCTTTTCTTCTCTTCCACATCTCCTGCTTTTCTAAATATAATATTCTTTTTTATGTTTTCTGATAATGAAGGAGAAGGGCGTAGGGCGTGTGAGAGGAGGGTGAATTTTCTTTGGTCGAGGGTTGGAAGAAATGGGATGGGTCCAAAAACCCCAAAAACAAAATTTTATGGCTGCCGACCTCATCTCAACCAATCCGCACCAAGCTACAGATCATAAAAATGGGGAAAGGAAAATGGGAAACTTGAGCAAGGAAAGTAGGAAGCGGAGTATAGCGCGTAGTGGGTGAGGAAAAAGTGTATGGCAGGGATACAAAGGGATCAGCTTCACTCCATAGAAGAAGGGAAAAAACTCATAGCAGCACATAGCAGGAGCAGGGGAGATCACCGACCAAGAATCCGATTCTCTACGGACGAAATTCTGTTCCTTCGTTACAAAGTGGAAAAACATGTTATATACATATACTTTATTGCTTGCCAAAAAATTGCAAGATAGTGATTATATTTAAAAAAAATTGTAAAAATGAATTCATCAATACTTGTTCCTCTGAATTCGTATTTTACCTAACCCTGGAATATTTTTCTATTCCTAAAAAATGCTGAGCTTCTGCTTCTGCTGTTCTCATCTCTCACGATTCTTATGCTGATCTTGCGGGGAGAGACGGAACCAGAGATCTTCCCATTTTTTTCTCTTATCCGTTTTCATTCCCGACCTGAGTCTTTCCTAGGTCTTTCTCACATCGTATATTTTCGGTGCCTAAAATTGTACACAGCGACTGTACTGAGCTTATAATTTTTTACAATGGGTTCAATATAAGTTTTGAGTTACGGAAGCAAAAAAAATTCTAATAATTGTTTATGGTCCTTTATGACTTTCCCTTTCTATGACACCAATAGGAGCAGAAGCCGAGATAGGGCTTAAAAATATTTGAGTGACAGAATTTTTTCCTATTGTAAATTGTAAAACATTTCTTCGTTGAAAAGCTATAGACCAGCATGGTGCTGGATATTTTCTTCAGCTATTGCTCAAAGGAATTGAGACAAAGCGTTTTATAAGGGCTGTTTGTTTATGGTGGATATGCTCCTTAAAAAAAGTTGTTGACAGAAAGCTTTTTTTCGGCTGATTCTTACGTATCTTTTCACGTTTTCTACAGAGGAGGTCCGAGGAGGAGATGAGGAGGAAATAGCGAGTGATTGAGAAAGTAAGAAGCATATGAGGAGTAAGTGAGGAGGAGAGGAGGAGTAAATCACGGGATACTGAGACTGAGTGGATAGGTGAGGAGGAAATAAGGACTGAAAGAGGAGGTTAGGAGGGTATGAGGAGCGATTGGGAGGATGAGGCGGAGAAGAAAATTCCGAATATCTGGAGGAGGTTTAATCAATTTCCAGCTTAATTGACATCTGAAATATAATTGGACACCTGATTTTTTTTTTGGGTTTTGGTAGAATGCGAGGGCTGCGCAATTCGCATGTTGGTATCATACTATCAACTGATTAGTAAGAATTGTTAAACGAAATTTTTCCCTAAGCATTAAGCAGCGTCGCGGGATATTTATTTCCATCGTTTCCCACTTTCACCTCCTCCTCCTCAGTTTTATTTTCTTCTCCTCTTTCTCTCCTCACTCTTCCTCACACCTTCTCCTCAGAGAACGTGAAGGATAAGTAAAAATCCCACGGTTTTTTCTGTCCGATTTCAAAAGCACTAGCAGCAGTGGTTTAGAAATTCTCAACGGGAAAGTACAGAGATATTTTTTGGCAGTTTATTTCAATGAAGGCGCGGGGAAGCGTGTTATTTCTGCGTTCTGAAGTTCTAGTCATTACACGGTGGGGATCGTTTTCTGTTTGGCAAAGATGATGGTCAAAGGCTTAGAAAAAAATCTTACAAAATACATTCCGAGTTGCCAAGTTGTAGCTTCCTTCAGGAGTATTCATGTTTGAAGTCTGGGCGTATAAGCCTGGAGTTAGGATTGAATTTTCTAATATGCAACTCAATTTTAAATTCAATCAGCCAGAAAATATTTCCTCGCTTCACAACTCCAGCGCCCAGCTTCCTGTTCCATTTTTCCATTATTTTTGGCACCTCACTACCCATCATCGACATTTCCCAGAAGTAGGAAAAAAAGTTAGAAGATTGAGACATGTCTTCACTTCAATTTTCTTTGAAGAGAAGATATTGAGTAGAGTGCTGAAAGTTTTTCATTACTTGAGAAGAGAGGATGATGAAATTGAGTTCAGTTTCTCTCAACTACGACTATGTGGAATATATACTCAAAGCCTTCTTATAAGTTTTCCCTCAAAAAAAATTTCATCTTCAATTTTCTCCTGACTCCCAAACTTTTTTTTTCGAAGTAGTAGTTTGAACTACATCCTTCTGCAAGAGGAAGCTGGTTTAGAGCCAGTGCTTGGAAGATTGGGTTTGAAACTTTCATCGGGAACTTTGTGAAGGAAGACTTTCTCTTCCGACTCACTTATCCTTTTGCTTTCGCTTCACTTATCATTTTATTCGACTCAGCAGAGAAAGCAGCCAACTAGCAATTTAGGAAAATATAGGAAGAGAAAAAAGAAAGCATAAATTTAAAGTGAATTTCTTGTATCTCTGCCTTCAAAAAATTCTTTCAACCGCACGTAAAAGCAAAGTAAGCTCTCAGGCTTATTTTTGAAAAGCCCAAAACCAATTTTCATTTGCTCAAGTAAATAACTCAGCTCTGCCGCCCCTATCTCTTTCATCAGTTTCATTTTGTATTCAACTTCCTTCAACAGAGAAGGAAGTTGATGTCTCTTGAGAGAAGACTGCTGCTTCTACTTCATTTTCTTTAGACTCGAGGCATTCCTAGACTAGATTCCGAGTCTTCCTTCGTTTGGAGGAAATTTGTAGAGTGAAAAGATAACAGGGTTTCCAGAATTCATCTCGCGTATCAAAAACTTTCTCTCAGCTTTCTCCTTCCAAAACTTTTCATTTTCTAGCTGTCGTAGACAAAATCTAAAGTCAGCTCTGTGGTAGGCAGGGTACAGAATCACTTTATTTCAATTCTTTAGTAAGATGATTTTTAAGCACGGCATTCAAATAACCTATTTAACTCCCCGCCCATCCATGCGCACGACTATATAGCATGGTATCTGAAGCAGAGGAAACTTTTAGTAAATTTTTCATTAGTTTTTTCGCTGGTTTCTTTTACCGTGCAAGTTTACATTTTCTGGTCATCTGTCACTCTGTCTTTGATTCCTTGAATTTTCGGGTAGATCTACGACGTAGGATTTCTCCGAGCCCCTCCATTCATTATTCCTAATTTCATTTTGTCTAAAAAGTGGAAGGCTGTGAGCTTCTCTTCCCTTCTGGATGATTTCTCCCTCCTCTGTGTAAAATGAGAAAGTGGTGAAAGCACGTAGGAGCCGTGTGCTGCCTCTCACTCCTTCCTTATGCCTCCCTCCCTATAGGTATAGCCTATACATAATTTAATTTATAAAATATTCCAATTTACATAGAGAGGAGAAGGGAAATGAGCAGAGAACACGGAATAATGGAATTGAGGAGGGAGACGTAGGAATTTTCACTTTCACTTTCCTATTATAAACTCCACTCACTTTCTCCCTCTTTTCTCACTGCTTTAGGGAAGAAAATTCAAAGATCAATGTTGAGTAGACTTGGCATCGGCAGAAAGATTTCAGACTTTCCCTTATTAAATTCCGAAAAAAAATCCCTAAGACAGTCGCATTCGGAAGAATAGAAAATCTGCCCAATTTATTTTACCCAAGCAATGCACTTAAAAGAAAACAGCGGGAAATCGCTGAAGAAGAAATCACATTCTTTCCTGAGATTCGTCCCTTATCCCACTCACAAATTCATAACTGTCAATTTAATTTTCTGACGGCAGACAAGCACACAACCAGCGCCCGAAATCATTTTTAACCGCCGTGTGGTTTAGCATAACACGGCAATTGTTGGCTTCAAATTTACTCGGCTTCTAAATAAGTAAGGTAGCAGGGACAACTGAGCTGGTGTTTGTACAGTGTAATTTCGAATCTTTTTTTTTTGATTTTCAAGTGGCAGTATATAAAGAGGACCTTGACTGTGCTACGGACATAACTCAATTTTTGTTAGTTAACTTTCACCCGCGGAATTTTTGAAAATGAGGAGAAAGCTAATTTTGATTTCCTAAGGATTTGGAGTTCCTCCTTTACACTCTGCTCGAAGGGGGGTTACGGAGTTCTATGCTGAAGATTTTCTGGTGGTGATTGAAATAAATCTAGGAGGATTTCATTCCTTTTCATCTCGAGAGACAGAAACTGTTCCACTTAAGTATTTCCAAAAGTTTTCCTGTTTTTAGGATCCTCCTACTAATCATGAGATCATCTTCTTGAGCAGCTTCTCTTTCCTCTTCCATTCCGACTGAAGCTGGAGAGAATAAACAGAAGAAAACTTTTAGGAAAATGGAGAAGACGAGGAAACTGATGAAGGAGAGTAATTCAGTAGGATTAGTTTCTTCTAAAATTCGGAGTCTTTGTGCTCTTTCCCCACTTGAGGGAATTAGTCTCTTGTCTTTTCCTAGTCCTGGTGACATGCCGAGCTCAGCTGCAACTTCATTTTCCTCTTCTCATTAACTTGGATTAAGAGAAAGTTGGGAGTAGGATTAGAAGAACCTGAAATCCATATTTCCAAAAGCCAGGGTTTTCCGAAGTGATTCCTCACGTAAAAGGGATTTAGAGTATCGTGGCTCCCTCCTTGAATTTCATCTCCTGAAATATAAGAATTAAGAGAAAAAAAAACGGTCATGTAACCACATCCAAAAAAAAAGAAAGAGGGAGAGATTAGATAATCTACATACGAGAAGGTGGCGTCTTGAACTAAAACCGAGGAAAACGCAGCATCGAGGAAGGGCGCAGGGGATTTGAGCTCCAGCTTTTTTTCTTCCTTCCCGTAATCCGAAAAGTAGGAACTTTTAGAGGGTAGATTAGGGAGAACACAGCGGTGGGCTTCTCATTTTCCTTGGGCTGGTGATGAAGTAGGGAAGATTGAGGGTGTTGATAAATGGAGTCCGTCCGCCATTGGAATTGCCTAAAACTCCAAAAATAGAATTCTTTAGTATGAGAATTTCTTATCAAATTAATCTTAATCATGATTAAAGGACAAGGGAAATGCTCTCAATCTTTTCATCTCCCAGAAACTGACAGGCTTAGTATATTAAGTTAATTGACAGAAAAAGAAACTCGAAAGCTCAAGCAATTCCTCCACCCTTCCTCAGCCCAAATTGAGAATGAATAATTGATTCATTTAGAATTTGGCCTCCTCAATTGGGCTAAGTGACATTTAAAGACTTCCTCCTTGGAGGTTGTAATTTAGCTCGTTTCCTTAAATTAAATTCAATTTTAAAATGCTTGAAAAAAACTCACGCATGTATTCCCTTACGCAGAATAATTTTTTTTTCAGTTTCTAAATTTCTATTCCACAGCCTAACAGCATGATCAAAATCTTGATTTATTACTTTCACACAAAAAATTATGACACGCATTTCTAAATCCCTGTGGTTTTAATTCATATGTTTATTTTCCAAATAAGCCACCTTGGTATTTTTTTTTTTCAGCCTTAAACAATTTTCTAACCTTTGCCCCGTGTTGTTATACCACAACAAAAACTGTTTAAAATTTTATTTCCCTCAACAGAAAAAAAATTGTTGAAAAATGAAAAGGAAAATACTGGAAAGACAAACGGAATTTTTAACTTCCTTTGTACCTTGACCTTTTCTTCGTATTATTATTACGTACACCCGGGTTTTATGATTTTAGTGCTTTTTTTTCTGCAACTATTGTTGGATGGTTTTCTATGACTAAAAATAGAGAATAGAAAAAATGCAGTCTGTGCATCCCATTGGATTTTCTTTTGTTTGAATTTATCAATTCATTGAACCCTGCTTTCTCTTTTTGAAGAAAAGATGAAGAGAGCTGGTGGTCGTAAAATTTTCTTTGAAGGATTTTTGAAAGTTGAAAAAAAAACTTATCTTGGGCTTAAGCTTTAGAAAATGTTTTCCTTGGTTCAAGTACCATGCTATGGAACTCGTCTACTCAGAATCCATTTTAAGTTCAGTGCTTTTCTGAAACCTGATGAGAAAAATGTTAAAAGCAATGGAGGAGAGAGATAAATGGAGATGAGAGGGAAAGGAAAAGTCAAAGATTCCATAGTATCTTTCAGCTTTTGATTAGGAAAAGGCTTTTAACTAAATTAAAGCATTTGCCCTCCGCTCCCTGGAATTTCTATGAAAAAGACTCAATCACAAAACGGAAGGGAATTTTTCTGATACCCGATTTTTTTTCCTGTTTTTGTGGTTGTAAACTTTGAATAATTTGGAAGGTTTGATGTTCATACCTACATTTGACCTCAAGAATCTGAGAATTTCCGCAACTCAATTGTTACTTGAAAATTCATGTTTTCGAACGGACTTTAAACTAGATTCCACGAAAACTTTCTCCAAAAATCTCACTTTCTAAAATCCGCTAGAAAGTCTCATGCAAGGAATTTCTGCATTCATATAGAATGCCCGGAAATAAATTTTGGACGATAAACGTTTCTTTAGAGTAAAAGAATGGGAGATTTTTTGGTCAGTGAAGACTACTGATTGAATTTTTTAGCGAAAATTTTTTTGAGGAATTTCGGGACAAAGGTTTTCTGCACACAGAAACTGTAAAATTGGCTACACGCTGAAATTATGCCTTGTTTTCTTTGTTCCTAAAATTCAAAGCACGTGACACTAGTCGGCTTAATTTATTGTGTAGGAAAGTAGAAGCTGACATTCAACTTGACATTTTTATGGATTTGATGAGTATTAAAAAAGCAATTTGGGATTCATTTTAGTGCGATAGGTAGGAAAACCTAAAGAGCAGAACTGGTATGGTTCTGGCTATTGTTTTACAACATAGAAACACAACCCCATCCCTCAAAACTGACTGAGAATAAAAAAAATTGTGAGGAGTAGCCTAATATAAATGTACATGTTACAAGTAGCTGAGGTTAGATTAAAATAATTAGCTCCCATTTCTAATGGTATTTCACGATAGCCTTAAAGCATACACGGAAGCAGTCTGTCCTCTTCAAAAATCTCCATTTTCATTTCTTAATCTAACTTCATGTAAAGACCAAATAAAAATGGAGGGTTCTACTTTTTCTTTGCTTTTGATCTTAAGCCTCTGAAATCCTTGTTTTGGAAATGAGTTCCTCCTGTCATGTCATAAATCGTCTGGGCCTGGGCTTAAGGAGCTTAGCCTCACTCTCCCTCATCTCTTCCCCCCTCCATCCAATTTCTTCTTTCCCCAAGAAAAACTTAACTCTGGGAAGGAAATCCTCGAGGATTCGAACAAACTTCCTAAAAATTGATCCCAAGGATTTTTTTTTTGTGTCTGAGAAGAGAAAGATCCTCCCGTTCGGCGATGGCGGATCTCAAGACCCCACCCAATCCTCAGAGTTCATCTCTACCTACACAGAGAGAAGCTCAATCGATACGAGGCCAAGAAGAGGAGCAGCTGCGCAAAATAACTCTTGAGTTTTGCGATGGCTTGCTATGAGAAGTTCCTGTGGGAGCTAATGGAGCCTCGCACAACATCTCTGAGATGCAGGAGCTGAGATACAGCAATGGCTCTTTTTAAGAAATTCAAGAATTTTTCTGAACGTTCAGCTAATCGGAAAATGGTTGCAATAATCAGCATATGCTCACTAAAAACTTCGTTCTTTTTCCCAATATGTCAAATATCTCAAGCCATCTGATTCCATAAACTCATCAAGTCTAATTTCAGAAGCAAAACGGAAGTGAATGGCGTTTATGTTCAGCTATTTGCTTTTTCAATCTGAAACTGCTTGCGATCTTCAAGGTTTGCTGCAATGGTGGCAGGTGGTAGTAATCCCCCTGAGGTAATTCATGTGAAAATCCCTTCACGAAAAAATCTCCCTACACTGGAAAATCGCTTCATGGAAAAATCCTCTGTGCAGCTTACTCAAATCTGCAAAAACACGAAACTGCTTGCTTGATTTTTATTTGATTTTTTGAGGGGATTTTTGCATGAGGGAATTTTATGAGAAGATTTTCACATATATATGCGATTTTCGCTGATGGGATTTTTACAAATTGGGATTTTTTCTGAGGAGATTTTCACATCGAACCGCCTAAATGATGGAATGAATCTTGCCTGAGAAGCTTATCCGTCTTTTCAAATTGCTAAGAAAGCAAAAACAGCGGTGAAAGTAAGGTCCCTTTGTTTCAGGAAAATTCTTCCGTCTTCTAGAAATTTTCCATCACTTTTTCAACCCATCGTAATTTCTGAAGCTCAAAATTTTACTTTCCTGTTCAATTTTGTTTTCGTCTAGTGCTAAACGGCTTGGAAACTGAATGCCTGCTTTCCACATGATCTCTCTTCCAATGAATTTCCTGTATCGAAGGGAGAACCCATAGACATGGAAACGGCCTTCCCCAGCACTTTCCATGTCTATGGGAGAACCGGTATACTTTTAGAATTGTAAGACGATGGAAAGGGGGAGGGGGTTGATGTGGACAAAGTAATAGAAAAATAAATCTCTTCCGATGCCGAGAAAGGGAGAAAAGTGAAGGCGTAAAATAAGAAGCCAACGTGATCCGGTTACAAAGTTTACACTACAGAGCGAATTCAATCAATTTTCTGGAAACCTTAGCTGAATCCTTAATCGAAACTGCTAAAAGGAAGCTGAATGAGATACAGCAAACTGGGATTGATTAGGATTTTAACACACAATGCTGAGAGTTACGCTCAAGGGTTTTTGAATAGGATCCACAGGAAATCACAATAGAATTGTCAAGATTTACTCTGCCGTGATTTCCTTCAGTAGTTTTCTATATCAAGCCCAGCAGTGCTTTCATTTTTTGCTGCTCATATTTTTTGTCATCTCGGTAGTAAGGAGAGGATCTTTCTCCCCATGATCTTAAGAAAGAATTGCTATGGTCAGTTTAAGAAAAATTCTTCACAGTCACCAGGGAGAGCAAAA
>JABASM010001351.1:0-15087 GCA_019776545.1 Brachystomella parvula | reverse complement strand
TACCTGTTATTTTTGGGGTTTGGGAATTAGGAATCTTAGCCTATGGCGAGAGACACGCCAATTCCGGCGTAAGACTCTGGGTAGCTGAGAGAATTTTGTAAAGAGCCAACTCCTCCTTAACACCTGTATTTTTCTGTTTTATCTAATTGAAGGCTTTTTGATTGGCCTATTTCTGGTATTGCCCTCTTTGATAGAGGATTTTCATTGGCTGGGAAAAAAATCCAAGTAAAATGGAGTCCGCGTTTTTGACCAAGCCGGAGTGCGTACCAGTCCCTTAGTAATCCATTAGTCAGTCAGGTTGGAACCTCTGTCACAGAGGATACAGAACTCTGTATCCCCTGTGACAGAGTTTTGTATGGCACCAACCTGGCAGTTAGCGAGGGATGACGAGCTCTTCATGCAACATTCTTTTGGTGGGAGGACAGAGCAAGTCCTCCACCACAATTTTCAATGGAGAAAGTAAACGATGGCGAGGGTGCGTCCAGCTGCTTCATATTTGACTCACGAGACTTCATTTGAGGTGGCGAGAACGGCTGACACTTGAGTCCATACTCAGAATTTGATGAATATCCACGAACCGGCTCTCTAATTTGATTACCTCACATCATTCCCACTCCACTAGGAAAACAAGGAAGAAAGCACGGTATGCCTATAAGAGCCAAGAGGCCTCCTGGGAATCTCTTCGGCTTTTGACAACTAGACTCTGAAAGTATGCCCTGATTGAAGGTGAGCGCACTTCCCAAGAATACCTTCTCACTCAATCACATAGCACTTTACCGACACACACGACACAAAATTAACTTACTGTACTAGAGCTTTCTGAGACTGCCTACCCCTCTTCCCATAAAACAATATTGAGGAAGAAATCACACGCTTATGCTTAACCGTTTCTCTCCATAGATAAATCATTCAAAAGCCCCAAAGAGAAAGTTACTCAAATTCCTTGTCTGAATTTTTTTTCCGTTTGTATTAGATGTATACGAAGTATTCAATCTCTTAGATATTACGACAGAACTAGATTGAATTCCTTAACTTGAACTATCAAAGACACGGCTAGTAAACTTACTAAGAATTCACTAATCCTTCATCATTTGTATCCACGAAATCGGTAGCGTTTAGGACGGGTTAGTAATTAATACAATAAAATCTAAGAACGGATGTTGAGGAATTAATAAGAAAATAATAATAGTAAAAGCAGTAGCTTGAACGAGAGGCGTGAAGTTGGAGACGTTTCTTTGGTAGGATTGACTTCTTTTTAGAGGGTAGCCAGCTGCTGTGGAAGCTGTTGCTGTTGGTCAGGCTCCTGAGGTCGCCTACCAATCCCTCTAATAATGGAAGGCCTCCTTGTCGAGTCTTGATCCTGGAGAAGGAAGACAGGTAGACAACCAGTCTCATCCGTAACGGATATCTCTGGACATGGGAGTGCTGCTGGCTGAAAGCAGAAACAACCCAATATTTTTTTTTCTATTTTGTGATTTACTTTTCTATTATCACATAATAACTCGATGAGAAAACTTATCAAGAAAGTCCTACCGAGATATGATTGCCTTTGAAGATTTGATGCTCTTGAATCATCCCGAGGTTATTTTGGAGAGAGTACGGAGATGGTGGTTGAGCCTGATGAGCGTAGAGATGAAGACCCTGGAGGCCCTGGGAAATGTCAGGTTGTCCAGTGATGGTAGACGAATGAGAAGAGAGAGAAGAGTCTAATGGTTGGAAGAGGCGAACTGGTGAAGATGGAGAGGTGACTGAATGTCTCCTGTCATCTCGCTGGTGTACAACAAAGAAATACATTAGAACTCGTTAAATAAGATGTAGCGATGAGGTAATAAGAGCCCTCGAGATGGGAAATCCCTTATTTGCTCCCTAGGTCCCATAAATTGAGTTAACCCTAAGGCATAAGACTCTGACAGAGAAAATAGAGAAGCCAAAGAGTGTATACGCAAAAAGTTAATCATTCATTTTTGTCTTAGATGTTGAAAACCCATCCTTGCTACTTTGAAATCTAAAGGCTTCTGTAAATTCACTCTGCTCTATGCATGCTAGCATTCTTCCTTGCAGCGTATGAGAAGTCCCTCTTTCCCGGAAACGAATCTTGTTAAGGATTCCCAATCCCTTTAACTACTCGTTCAAAGTACATTCAAACAACGTTGAAAATTGCAAAGGTTTTCTAGGGAGGAAGCTGCCCGGAGTCAAAAGTAATTTCAACCGAACAGGACGTCAGAACAAAGTTTTGCACTTTCAGGAACGTAAGTTAGCGCTTCAGAGAGCCCTGCCACTCACTTTCTCTTTTAAACATTTTATTTGATCCAGTGAACTGACAGAAGAAGTGTTCACAGAGAAAGAGGTTCAACCCATCCTCCTCAATTTCCTCAGGAAAAGCTGCTGTAGGAACTGTCAGGAACTTGTAGACGCAAGTTTTCCAAATGAAAGAAACACACGTTCCTTCAAACAAGTGTGAGAGGATTAGAGTCCGTCTCAATTAATTCCACGTCTAATAAGACAACATCATCTCACGTCCGAGTTCTCCTTACCCTTACCCCCTTTTCCCACCCCGCTCTTTTCCCCGAAGCAAAAATTAACTCATCAGTTGAATTATCGAGGATTTCTATTGTCACGTTGAGTAAGGACTTACTTGTTGCATAGATTTAGCTAGACGTGGAGAAGACGGACATGTTCCTTCACTCCCACGTCGAACTGGACTATATCTTTCACTTTGCACATGGCAAAGTTCCTTGTACGTTTCACGTCCTGCAAATCATGAGAAAAAAGTTTATTATGTCAATGTTGGCATGAAAAATTATTTCTGAGCCCTAATAGTTTGCAAAAGTGCATAAGGAGTGTCTGCACAGAAGCCTGACAGAGTCGTAATCCCCATGGAGTAATTTTTTGAGAAAGGCATATAAAGAAATGCAAATAGCTTAATACCAATGCTCTTATCCGTTCTGCTAGTCAGCGTCACCCCGCATATTTCAAAGCGTACCTTGCGTACAGCGAATTTTTAAGCGGGAAGCAGTAACGTAATTCATTAAATAATAAAAAGCAGAGAGAAAAAAATAAATAAAAAATAAAAAACCTGCAGGTTGGTAATAAACAGATGAACGAAATTTTCGTGGCTGAATTCGAGATAGACAGGTATGGTGCAGTCGACGAGTGTATGAAGGAGGAGGCATACTCATGCTCTGATTCTGACTAACACCAGGGTATGCTGATGAAAAACTAGCACCAACCAAACACAGTTTTTCAGTCTCTCCATCGTCATGAAGCACTGATCCCAACAAGCCGAAAATAAAAAGTAGGGCAAATCATAAAAAAAAACTTCACACTAATTCAAAATAAATACATGAAAACACAAGTATTTAAACAGCTAACTTCTATCTTGCTTTACCTTGAGGCCTCTCGGCTACTGTGACTAGTCCTGTGCGTCGATTTCTCCCCCGAAACATTTCTTCCTCAGGAGTACCGGAATAATAGTTCGTATCTCGCCTTAAAACACCCTGAACGAGAAAGCGGTTCTGCATCAAAAAAACAAAGGGTAAAGATATTAAATCAATTTCAATGTCGTAGTCCCGATATTTTGTTTCCTCACCGTAGTCAACTGTTCTCTAGATGACGGGTGACTCCAGCCACCTTCATTGGATTGCTGCTGCTTCTCTTTCTGTTGCAGGTTAGCTCCACCGTCAGAAGCTCGTCGACCAAAACCTGAAGCTTAATTTAATTTAAAATTAATTTAAAAACTTTATGGGAAAACATGAATCATGTACTAATTACATTGCTCACTGTTCTCCATCGCTGCAGGAGGTTTAAGAAGATGCTGGTCTTTTATACTCTCAACCAAGGGATTCTGAACGTCAGTGTGTGCAACAGGAATACCCTGATGAAATTAACAAAATATTTGTACCCATAAATAAAGGATAAAAAAGCAGAAATATAGAGTTACCGAGGGAATGTCGACTGTGTGGCGCCTTCCCTGATGGGTTTGAGTGCTGTTGGATTCACTAAATTCCTCCTCACGGGCCCCGAGTTCGTCAAACTGAAACGTAATCTTATTATTTTTAAATTTTTGCCAATTTTCTCACTTTACCTTCTCATAGACTTGTGCATCGTTGAGGAATAGCTGAATCTCAGGAACTGCTTCTTGCCTCTCAACGATCGGAAACGCAAGTCCAGTAGTGATTGAAGCCTTCCTGGGGTTCGGCAGTTGAAAGGGTGACTGCCCGCGAGGCTCTTCGTTCTTAGCAACTGCAAGAAGGTCGTAGATGGCACTGATATGATCAAAACGTCGTTCCATCACGGACAACAGAGTCAACTCTCTCGACAATCCAGGAATTAGGGACATACTGTCAATAATTTGTTCATCTATGACTTCAGGAACGTTTTCACTACAAAGAGGTGGCTGTTCCTATAATTTTTTAATGAGTCTTCTGTGACTACACTTAAGACATTTAATGTTAAACATGCTTTCACGTAAACTTACACGAGGCATCCACTTGTGAGCAAGGATCTGTTGCATTGTCAGTCTTTTACTTGGATCCACTGAAAAAACAATTTGAGATTGTGAGAGACTGTAAAAATCGAATAAGTTTTAAGATCTCACCTACTAACATGTGACGAATTAGATGCTCGCAAGTAGAGGTCATAAAAAATGGAACTGAAAAAAATTATGAAAAAATCAAACTCCATTAAAATAGTTTCCTGATTAAGGCAGGGTTCGTTAGAACGTAAACTTCAAAATCTGGGTCCGCAAAGAACTAATCTCAACGAAAAAAAATCTCTTCGGCAGAAGACGTCAGAAGTTTAAAAAAACAAACGCTGAGTTTTAAGGTACAGGGCTGAAGATGTCTAGCGTAAATTCTTACCGCGAAATCTTCCAGCCGTTACTCGATTCCTGAGACTATGGAGGGATGAACCATCAAATGGCAAAGCACCGCATACCTGTACATACCGGCACATACGTAAATAAAGACTTCGAGGTTCGATTAGATTGTGTGGTAATTACCAAAACGTATAGCACTACGCCCAACGACTAAAAAAACAAATACTTGAGGTCATAATCAATGCCACGATTAAATAAACATGGGGCCTCTAAAACAACATACCCATATATCCGTCTTGGGACCGTCGTACTGCTTTCCTTCGAATAACTCCGGAGCCGCATACGGTGGAGACCCACACCTGTCATTTGAAAAAATATCCAAAGGTAGTTACGAATTCGGTTTACACGAACGACTACAATCCACTTCATTTGAAGCCTACCACGTGGAAAGAAGAACTCCATCTTGATATTCATTACTAAATCCGAAATCTAGTGGAAGAATAGACTCATTTTGTACCTCCATACTAAGTGAAATGGACTGAAAGCGAAAACTTACCTGCCAGTTTAATATTAGAATTAGCATCTAGTAGTAAATTCTCAGCTTTAAGATCTCTATGAACAATTCCATTCCGATGACAATAATCTACAGCAACTACAATTTGGAAGAAAAGACGTCGAGCTTCATCTTCGTTCAACCTCCCATTTAGTACTAGGTGATCTGGAAACCGAAAAAATGAAAGTAAAAAAAATCGACTACCGCTGAATCGACTTACCGAATATTTCTCCTCGGCTCGCATATTCCGTTACAAGATAAATCACGTGCTCGGTTTCCATCACCTGGAAAATTTTAGGCATTGAGGGAGATGAAAGAAAGAGGAAATCGTAACCCCTCAGCAGGGGCTTTTACCTGATACAATCGAATTATGTGGGGATGATGCTTTAACCTGGAAAAAGAAACAAAGATAGAGCACGCTGTAATTTCATGACAGTATGTTACACACTATGGAGAACCATGCGTTAAAAAATATTGCACATAAAATTGTACAAACAGTACACCGTCAGTATGATCTACTGATAAGAAAGGTAGGAAATGAAAAAAAAAAGATATTCTTTTTTAGCCATTAGTTTCTCCACCGTATTTAACATACAGCGTATATACGGTCATTTAGTGAAAGTTTCTCACTGACCTACGCATAATATGGATTTCTCTGAAAATCTTCTTGAGATTGTCGGGATTAAGTTTGGTCTTATCTATGATCTTAATCGCCACCTGGAAGAAAAGAATAAATTCGAAGATTATTACCAAACCATTCATCTCCCTCTACATTGCTTGATTTGATCTAAGATTCTTCCGGCTACTTATAATGCAACTTCCCTTGATGATACACGGCAGGAAGTAAATTTAAAGTTCTTGGAAACCAAGAGTCAAATAATGATGATGATAATGGGTAAAAGCAAAGCTGGCAGGTGATTTTCCGTGCAGAATCAAATTAGGAGCTAATGAAATGAAGTATAAGTGGGTAAAGGAGTAAACCTGGGGAAATCATGTACATAGGCTTCTACTTTCTCCGATTTGCGTCATCTCATACAGACGTCAGTCCAAAACAAATGCTTTGCTCACTCGAGTTAAAAAACTTTCTCCAAAGTTCCTTTCTCTTTTTCCTTCAACTAGGAAGGCCTAAGTTTTTCCTGATAAAAATGTAAAACCGCTAACATGCATGGATTCTCTCATGATGTCAGAGTCAAGAAGGCCAAGTGCAAGGGAAAGTCCAGTAAAACGGTTCATTATTACATCAACCTTACGTTCCATTTTATTATGCTCACGTGAATGTAGATTCATTTTACGGGTACTACGTCAAACAGTTACGAATTTAGGAAAGACTTGCGTTTATTTAAGAAATAGCTTCATCTCTGTCAGAAAAAGGAGTGTTTTAATCCTTCTGTAGGCGGCTTTTCTTATCACATTCGCAAACTCATTGCAACATCATTTTTATAAGATCAAGCTCCTGTTTACATTTTCACCCCCTAAAATCAATTCAGGTAGCAAAGGTCATTCCCAGTCAGGCATGAAATATTTTGGGAATTGTGGGATTCCTGTTGCATAAAACATATTTTTAAGCTCACGACACGAACTTACGCGACTAGGGCACTTATACTTACACCCCCTCATCTTTGCAGTGATCTTCTTTCGATTGTCACAGTGGTTGTTATGAAATAATAATAATAAACTGGACTGGATCAATAGCATGCTTATTTTTTCCGGTCTTTTCATAATTTCGTAACTCGGAGAAGAAAATAGCCAAGTACTATGGGACCCTGCAGTCACAATGGCCTCATTCTTGCCATACTTGTTCACATCACCCAGGATTAAAAAGCCTAAGCCAGGTTCTCTCATGCACATCCATCCAGCAGTACACAAAACTTCTAGCGACATGACTAGATTTTCTTACTTGGGATTTGGTAATGATATGTGTTGCTAATTTGACTACAGCGAAATTCCCTTTCCCGATTGTTTTCTCCAAATTATAGTAGCCAACCCTGACCAAGGAGTCCACTTTATGGTGACTATTTCGTCGTGACATCCTCTCACTTGGTCTCTGAGACTTAGTGAGGAGGTCAAGCGCAGAAGGAGTAATCTGGTCGTCCTTGGTGGCCCCTGTCCAGCTTTAGGTTATCATATGCGTCCTCTGCTAATCCTCTTCTCATCACCGATCCGCACTCCTTTTGTTGTTAAAACACTAACTTCTTCATCGGACAAGATTAGTGTAGCGAACAGCGATCCGGAAATGGAATACCTGAAATAGAGCAGGCCATAATTCAAAGAGTCCTGACCAAATCCAAATAGATGCAATATTACGCTACAGCTAAGATCTCCGAAACAATGGCCCTTACCTTTTCGATTAATTAACTACAGGAAGTGAGCATGGTGTATAGTATACGAAAACATTGAAGAAATCCAAAATCAGATGATCAGATGAGCTGGGACTGGGAAGAGGTTTTACAGATCTGGATGACTCACTTCTGGGAACTGGAAACTATGGATTCGCCATGAGTGCTCGGTGTTTATAGGTCATGCAAACTTGTTAACTTGATATTCTAACTGCTCGGTAGCCAAGAACAGAGAATGAAAGAGTTCTAGTAAACTGCATGAAACCAGTAAGTCAACTTGAGTTTTTATTCTTTTTAAAAAGAGTACCACTCGAGCACACGTTTTCACTTTCTTTCCTCTCCGTTCTTCTGCTCTTTTCTGCTCCTCTCCTCATAAAAATTATTCCGTCCGCCTCCTTACGGCGTCCGCGTATCCCTCAGATTATTCATCATCATCTCCCGTCCCGTCGTCGTCGCTCCAGTGACTTCGCTTCAACGACCATGTCGCTTTTTTTCTTCCTCAACCCTTCCAGCAGGTATTTCTTAAATTATTTATCGGGAATCAGCTTCCTCAACTCCAAGATCTGAAAGGCTAACTGTGCTTTGAAGATTTTTTAACCCAGAGGGAAAGAGGCGGATGCATGGATTCCTTAACTCTCGGAATGCCATATAGATGTTGTCAACCAACAAGCTTAAAAATTCGACGATTTTCAAAAAAAAAAAATTTGCTCAGGTGGTTGAGTCTTTCTTTCCTGAAAAGGCGTCTAGCGTCTAGCAGTGTAGACAATTCTTCGAAATTTTCACCATTTGAGTGATAGAGATTTGTCTGGATTAACAATAAAATATTTTAAGTTTGGCAATATTTTAAGTTTGGCTCACAATTTTCAGCATCAACAGGTTTTTGTAGTTTAAAAATCACTGCCAATTCGAGGGTTAATCCTAGTCATTTTGGTTGGGGGTACTAGGCACTGGCCTTCGATTCTCCTTCCAGCTTCCTAATTTTTTGTGCTGAATCCAAAACGTACCTGCAATATACGGTTTGTCCCCAGAAATAGTGTACCGGAGAAATTTTGCACCTTTTTGAAACTTACATAATCGACATTTTGAAAAATAATTTTAGTAGTTTCGCTTCAAGCATAATTTAGCTTTAACATTAATGTTGATTGCTGAAGTCGTCCTGCTAAAAACAAAATCAGAAATAACGGGATTTTTGAATTTTGAAAAAGTGGAAAATTTTCTCCGGTATACACAGTATTTATGTGGACACCCTGTATATGCTCGTATCTTTGTTTCCCTCAAAGCGAATTCTGAAAGCTTCAATATTTATATTACAACAATATTTATTTTGTATTCTTTCGTTTTTCTTTTCCAGCGGCCTCACCCAAGGCTCTCCGACATTATGTTGATGAGATTTACCTTTTTAATTAATTAATAATCAAGTATTAAAAAAAAGTATCTGAAGCTAAAAATAGTAGTTGACAAACTGCACTGCAGCCAATAATTCTATAATTCCGCTATGTTTGCTTTGCTATTTAAAACTAACTTAAATTATACTCGGGTAATCATTCTTTGAACTTAGAAGTCAAAAAGCATAAGCATAGGCAAAGGGGATTTTAATTTAATTTTTACCAGCACTACATTTATCCTCACTTCCTTTCTTGTCAAATTCAAATGAGCTGAAGGGTAGGGAATCGAATTTGTTCTTTTGGTAATTCCCACTTCCTACCTTCTTATTTTGTAATCCTAAGAATAAGCCTACGAGAATTAAAACTGCCGTAATGGCAGCAACGACGCTGAGAACAATGGCTGCTAAATTGAAATCTCCATCCCTTCTATTTACTTCCTGAGCTGTGACGCTGTCATCACTTCTCTCAGCACTAGTCCCCAGCTCTAGGTCGTTCACTTCTGCAGTGGTACTGTCAAGCTCATCTTCCTTAGTATTGCTAGAAGTAGTATCTTCCGCCGGTACGGTCGTTTCTGGGATCTCGGGTACGATATAGTGGAGTCGAGAGTTGGACAAATCCACTGGCGTGAAATGGTTGTGAGTCAAAATGCCTAATAGGCTTTGCTTGAGGCCTTCTTCCAGCGTATGAGAAACCCGGACAGCGGATTGACCAACAAGGCTGAAATCCACATTGATAAAGCCGCTAGTATCTTCAACACTAACTTTTTCTTCCTCCAATGAGGCGTTGAGACTTCGAAGTAGGTCTTGGACTTCTTCGCCTAATTGAGATGGGGCAACCTCTTCTGGTGCTGAAGTGGGGAAGCTCAGGCGGACATCAATTTTCTGAATTAGGACCGTCGGGCATGAGCTGCTTCCAGCAAGGAATGTCGTTGTCCCTTCTACTTGGTTCCCAGCCGAATCCACACACCAGCAAATCGGCTCATCCAGGCTACATTGTGTTGGGAGGAAATTTCCATCAGCGTCACATTTTGAAAAATATTTGCTCCTCATACTGATGCATCGTGTCTTTGTATCCGTAAATCCTGTCTTGGCGACTAATATGTTTCCATTTGATGGGAGTGCGATGAGTTTGGGAGAATCTTCCTCAAGTAGTTGACCTTCGTTCTCGTCTGAGTAACTTCTTCCCGTTGGCCCCTCTGTTGCAATTGTCTCAACAGCTTCTGCAGCAGCAGAATCTTCTCGCCTGAGACACTGAAACGCTTTGCCGTGGGAATCCTTCAGTTCTGCAGTGCATGAGCAAGGCTCTACATGGCAAACGTAGTCATCTTCTTTCAAGCCGTAGCAGTATTTCGTGGCGTTCTGGCAAACTTCCTCGCGGTTGCAAATTGTGAGACCCCCTTCGACGACGTTTGGACAAAGAAGGAGAATTGGGCAGCGAGATTCGCAAGCTTCTTTGCTTTTAAAATTGTTCCCCTCCCCGCTACATCCAAAGAATTTTTGGCAGGAGTCGCTTGCCGGATCGAAGTACCAGCGATCATTCTTTTCATTACAGTCGCTCTGCTGTAAAGGTAAGCCGCAAATGTCCACTGAAATTAAAATGTAAGAAATTAGGAGTGAAGCTACGCTTGAGTTGGAAATTGGAATCAATCATTCGTACCTTTGCGTCCACAGCTATTTCTACAGTCTTCCAAGGTTTCAAAATTGTTGTCATTTGAGTGGCAGCCACCCCAGGAGAACTCCTCACATTCGCTGCTGGAAGTATTATAGAAGTATCGGGCAAAAGAAGCTCGACATAGCCCAGGATCCACTGGCTGCTGACATCTGTGTTCACAATTCAGCTTATTTCCTGAGGGACTGCATAAAATTTGACAATTAGAATTGGACGGGATTAATCATTTCTTATTACTATTTTTGTTTTTACCTGAAGAAAGAAACTTTACAGTCATCACATGGATCTGTAATGCAAATGGCATCAGGATGAGCTGGGCAGTTTCTTTTGACGCATTGGTCAGTGCAAACCATCGGGGGTTTATCAGAATTCGGACAGACTTTTTCAATTGATCTCCTCTCAATAATTTTGCCTAATTAGAAGAAAAAAATTACCCGCTGGTTGGAAGCCTTTTTATCTGTTACAGGTGAATTTCTCACCTTGTGGGGAGCATTGGACAAAGCCTCTGGTTAGAGACCCAGTGAGTGGAGTTCCTTCTGTGTCAACGCACCACATGAGGTCTCCTTGTGACTGCTGAGGCTCATATTCCCCATTGGGCTTGCAAGATGGTGGGATTAAAAGCATATTTGATTCTTCTAATTCTTCTCCAGCAGTTTCAAAGCTAGTAACACCTTTAGTTTCCTCAACCAACTCAACCTGAAATTCAACTGCAACTTTTTGGCACCTGTCAAAATATTCTTGACTTTAGAATTTTCTTGATTTTTTTCTTCAGTTTTCATGTTTTACTTGTATTCGCAACCCAAAAGACAGCATCTCTCATCGTGCTCGCAGTCTTGGTCATAATTACACGAGTCGGTACATGCTCCAGTCAGTCTAAATAGAATGAAATTTGGGGATGGGGGAGGACAAGAAGCTTTTCGCATCATCATTGGGGCTGCGTTGGAGAAAGCTCGGGATGCGGCTGCAACCGTGGGGTGGTGAGAGAAAATTGGTGAAATCTCCGGCCTGCCTTTCGTTCCTAAACGTAATAAAATCAGAATTATTAGGGACTTTTCGATTGAAGTCTATATTTTAAATCGGCCTAAGAATTTGGCTCAAGAAGCCACAGGGTTTTTTGTTAAAATGCATTACTTTTAACAAAAAACCTTATGGCCTCTTGAACCAAATTCTTCGGGCGATTTAAAAAAGCCTTCAATCGAAAAGTCCTTATATCAAATGATAAAAATTATGTTGTTATGATTTGAATGAAGATAAATTTACCAGCAAGGGCAGGTGCATCGTGTTGCAAAAATATCTCAGATACTTTAGCACCAAATTGCTCCACAGAACTGTGCTTCACAACTTCCGCTAGAAGATCGCCCAAAGTGGAGGAAAAGGAAAACGAGTCTGTGTAAATTGGAATAAATTAGTAGCAAAATCCATTAGAAACAGGATCGAGAAATGCTAGAGTCCACTAACCTGGTGATACTGCCCGTCCAACCCGCTCCTGCAGCACATCCTCAATGATGTGCTCGATCGGAAAATCGGCATCGTCTTCAATGACTTTACTCTGTTTCTGTTGGTTTATCCATGCAGCTGAATTTAATATTTGCTGAACTTCTTTTTGACATTTTCCTAGTCCAGCTAGGCAGTCGACAACATTTTTGTTGTGGTCGTAGAACTTAACTTTACAGCCTCCGCAGGGATCGATTCCACAGGTCGCATCCGGATGCGCCATGCAAACTTTATTTTCGCACAACGACTTGTTGCAAACGTGCACATTCACTCCATGCGGACATACTGCAAGAAAGACAGAATTTCCTTACTAACTCAGGGCACTCTTTCTGGGAATTCTTACCCGGGTGAGCGTATTTTTCTTGGGATGCAATCAACTTTCCTCGAGATTGCCTGAAGTTACAGACTGGTCTCCCAGTGGTCATTGAGCCTGGTACTGCGGCTCCATGGCTGTTAACACACCAGCACATATTCACTTCCTCAATGCATTGAATCTGTTCCCAGGCTCCGTTAGATGGACTGCACTTAGGAAGGTAATTAAGGCGATCTCCTCCTTTTTGATTTAATAACTGTTCTCGTGCACGCTCGCAATCTGGTCAGAGAGAATAGTGGAGAGATTTTCGTTTGAAAAGATTTTTACATGTCTTACCTGTCTTTTCGTTTTTTGGAAACTCTTCTAAAAAGTTCGCATTTCCTACAACCGGAAATTCAGAGGAGTCCTTCTTATCAACGACACTTGACTCATCCGCAAATTCTGTTCAGAAAAAATTGATGATGCTGCTGAATCAGTAATACGGTTGAGATTCTTACCGAGTATTGGACAGCAGTAGCCGAAGTCATGAGGAGCTTCGAGTTCATGACAAAAAAATTCATCGGGACACTGGAGCATTCGTGCCCTCGGGCGACAGGTCAGGGTCTCATTAGTTTCAGGATCGAAATATGGAGTTCCCCTGGGGCATTGATTCAATTCTTTCTTCGCAAGCTGCTGCGAGACAGTTGCAGCAGCATATATTTTTGGAATGCCTTAAAATTAAGAAAATCCTTAGCAGGGGTATGGGATGAAACAAAATGAATATTCTTACAGTATGGAACGGCAGGGCAATACCCCTCCGAGCAGTCCATATCCACCATTTCGCAAATATGCTCGTCATCACAGACTGTGCTCTGGTCGCAGGGATTCACACATTCACAGATTCTGCAGCCATCCTTCGTTCGATATCCGTAGTCGCAACCCAGGCGACAAGTCATGTCCAAGCATGTGGCCACCTGCCTTTTTCCCATGCAGAATTCTCGTGTCAAATTAGCACCTAATTTATTCATCCTGAAAATAATTGTTTAGATGCTTGAATTAATTGACTCAAATTTTTTGGATTCTTGAATCTAATACCGTGTAGAATTAATTTCCATTCCAAATTCATCAACGCAAAAGCAGAAGCGGTCATTACATTGAATTTCTTCAAATTCTCCTGATTTCTTGCACTTTGGGATATCAATAGCCATTTTGAAATTTTTAAGTACTTCATTCTGCTTGTTTTCTACGTCTTCCAAGTATTGGCACACTATATAAAAAAAAACTGAATTCATGTAATGCTCCGAAAGATTTAACTGAGAGAAATACTTGTGGGCATTTTGTTGCTTTCAGTTTGAGCGTCAAGTAGTGGGTCAGCGCAAATTGCTCCACAGGGAAGGGCGCAGCATTTCATGTCCCCCTCACACTCAGAATCTGTGGAGCACTGTTTATTGTCTGAATCCAAACTGCCGTTGTTGCATAGTGAAAAGGAAATGAATGGACACATCCCTCCTTTGGTTTGCTCTAGAGATTTTCAATAAATCTTTCAATTGACCAGGTTTCCCAGCGTGGCACTTGATTTCATGGTATTAAAGAAATTACCGAGGCGTGGGCGGTTAAGGCAACAGAGTCCATCGGTGTTGACGGATGCTTTGACGCAGACATGGGAGCTTGGGCACGTCAAACCGTTTTCTGAGCAAACCACGAGCTGATTCGTGGAGTGGTCGAGTAACGGTGTCCCGCTGTCACACGGATTCACGTGCAGAGCGTTTGGTACACCTGAAAATAAATTATAATGAAAACTTTCGCTCTTGCAAAAGGAATTTTGAGCATAAAAACAAAGGAATTCTTAAGAATTAATTGGGATTAGCTAATAAAAGCATCCTTTTCTCATCTCTTTTTTTTACTTTCCTGGGTTTAAAGTTTCGCAAATCTTTATTAAGAATAAAAGAGCTTTTAATTGCATTAAGTCTCTTCTTCTTAATTAGCGTCAAAATTAAAGTGAAATTTTGGGATGCAATTCCAAAAGTAAGACGTCTGTCGTGACTCAACTCCTTTATGTTAACTTCCTAAGCCCTCAGTAAATTTTTCGCGAATTCTTTTAGTTTAGTGGGAGGAAGTGAGAGTTGTTTGTTTTGCTAAAGGAAAAGTAATGCTAAACTTGTGGTATAGCTTCACATCCTTAAAGAGCTGGTATAATTTTTATGCAAAAATCATTAGAGAAGAGGTGAGATGGATAATGAGGATAATAATTTCCCTAATGGATGAATTGCACGTTAAAATTTTCGTAGCTGCTGAATCAATTAGGAGGTGCAAAGCTATTCCCCAGTGCGTTAAAGGTTGGAGAAATGTAATTTACATGTTGCCTGCATTTGACACTTATTCCCAGTTTTCTCATCATCTTGGCAATCCTTGGCCCGAGCAAATGAGCATTTTGATCCGGCTGGACATGTGAGGGTCGCACAAAGGTTTTCATTACAGTCACACGTCCCACACCCATATTCATCCGTCTTAAACCCAAACTCACAGGTATTAGCACAGAGGGT
>JABASM010001350.1:0-15089 GCA_019776545.1 Brachystomella parvula | reverse complement strand
AGAAGCTGGGGAGTCAGTGTTCTCTTCCTGGTAGCTGTGAATGCCGGCTTACGGTGCGCGGTATAAACGAGCTGCGCCCTATACATGATTGAATTGATTGAATCGTGGATCAGGCAGCTGCGCGCTATATACGTGGTGCGCGATATACACGAGAGCGCGTTATATTCGAAAGAATACGGTAACCAAAGAAACTCTAAGCAGAGTTCTCCATCCAGGGGGTATGAAGCTGGATCCGTGACATAACAAAAAAAAAGAGGACAGTTTGTGTTGCGAAAAAAAGAGTGAGACTTTTGAGGAGAATGTAAAAAAAAAGCCAAGAGTTTTGAGAGTGGAAGAAAAACAACGAGATGAGACTATTTCATGGATAAAAAAAAAAACTTGGAGTTTTGAGGCAGAAAAAAAAGAGAGAGTTCTCTGACGGCATGAGAAATCAGCTGCGCAATTTCTGCTTCCCGCCACTTTTTCTCAAGTTCTCATGGACCCTTTACAGTCCATGCACAGTATGCAAAAATTCCAAAAATGCCCGAAATGCATAAATACTTCAGAAATACCTAAAAATGTCAAAAAATATGAGAAATCCATGAAAATTTCAGAAAAAGAAATCTAAATTCATAAAAATTTCAGAAACCGTCAGAAATTCATAAAAATTTCAGAAAACGTCAGAAATTCATAAAAATTTCAGAAAACGCCCAAAAACTTCAAAAAATTTCCAAAATTCATAAAACTTCCAAAAACGTCCAAAATTCATAAAAACTTCAAAAAACTTAAAAATTCATAAAAACTTCCAACAACGTCTAAAATTCATAGAAACTTCAAAAAACGTCTAAAATTCATAATAACTGCAAAAAACTTGTAAAATATACAAAAACCTAGGAAAACATGAAAAACACAGAAAAAACACAGAAAACTTCAATAATAGGTAAAAACTTGCCACAAGTTTTTTGAGTTGAGGCTTGCTGACCAAAAACAAGCTATAGCCCCGTTTCCGCTCTGTCGTATAGACAGTTTTTCAACGGAAGTTTAAAATTTTAGCCCGTTTGTTCTGAAACTTCGTATACAGCTTCTCCTCGTCAAAATTTTGTCAAGTTCTGGGCTTGGTTTTTTAAAATTCGCTGTCCTTTGACCAGCAGAGGTCATCAAAGGTCAGTAAGTTGACCCCGCCGATCCAGTCGAGTGACACGTCGATCGAATGGGCTTGCTTGCGATCGAATGAATTTCGAGCATTCTCTTGAACCTTCAACAATTTCTGGCGTTTTGTTAAATATTTATTAATTTCCAACGGCATCTGAAATTGTTATGCATTTCTGACGGTTTCTGAAATTTTTATGAATTTCTGACGGTTTCTGAAATTTTAATGAATTGCAAACTTTTTCTAAAATTTTCATGGATTTGATGTTTTCTGACATTTTTGGTATTTCTGAACGTTTTCTGAAGCATTTTATGGGTTTCGGGCATTTTTGGAATTTTTGCATACTGTGCATGGACTGTAAAGGGTCCATGGGCTTTCACAAAAAAGCCCATGGGCCGCCCATGGGCCGCCCATGGGTCAAAACAGGCCCACGAATTACCAATAACCTTAGGGTTAGGTATGGGTTACCTAGAAAGGGAATGCACCCCCAGGTTGCAATATCGAAACTGCAGTCGCAACCTCACATAAATCGCAACCGCAAGTTGAAATATGAACTATGGGAAGAATCACAGCTACAACCACAAGTTAAGGTTTCAGCAATCTCGGTTGCGATTTTTCGCTACCTGAACCCGCAAGTTGCGACAGTCACAAGTTGGGTTTTGAACGCTGACTCTTAGGATACTTGGGCAAAACTAACCAGTCGATCATGAAGAAGACTTCAGCTGCCTGGTTCCTTGCGTTGGCAATGATTTTAAACAGCGTCATTATCTCATTCCAGTGCAGGGCCACATGTTTTACCGACAGAATTATCTGAGGTAAAATTATACGAGTAAAGTTTACGCGATGTACGGATGAGCCATATTTTTCGTTTTACCAAAAAAAATGCTCCTGCACCATCAAGCGGATATTGAACCTTCAAAACAGTGTGAACCGTGCAACTTTTGTTCCAAGTCCTATAATATTCTTTAACCATTTGACCTCCGAAGTACAGGTTAAGAGCAGCAGCGACGTAGGCAACTACCCAAAGTATGAAGACACAAATGCCAGAGTAAACGACATTTCTCAGGAATTTCCATGAACAGTTGAGCACGGCAGCGAACCTGGCAACCTCAACTGATTCAGCATTGTATAGCTTTACGGCTTTTATGTTAGATAAGGCCTGCTCTGCAACGGCTTCCGCTTCCTCACATATTTCATCCTCTACTCGATTTTCTCGTGCCTCGAAAAAGTAGCTCAAGTACCCGGCCGCACTCATCGCTGGGATCACAGTAAAGGAAGTGATAAGCGTCACCATCCAGTCCATGGACAGTGCTACGCAGTAAAGCAGAGGAACTAAAATAAGGTTGTAGATCAAATAGGGCACTCGCTCTCCAATTCCAGTCCGTAGTAAAGTCGAGTCCCTAGGAAACAGCAAAAAAATTTGGTTTTGGTAGGATTAAGCTGCCATTTTGAGAGGAAAATGGCTCGGTTTTTATCTCGCTACTGAAAAAAACTTCGAGCGTGCAGGCATGCGCAAAGCATGGATCCTTACTCAGTCATATGACGACCGAATTCTCGTTGGACATAATTGTCCAGCCAGGACATGTCTTTTCGTAAAATTGACTTGAAGTAGGCAATTCGTATTCTCCGTATTTGATTTTCAGCAGTCAGTGCAAACAGGAGGCCGGAAAGATAGCAAGTCAGCCACATTCCAGCAATTAGGAGGCATGTGTTCCGTACGAAAGCATCATAAAACCCTGGCTCCATGTAGTCAGCTCCGGTACCATTCGAAGTACGCTCCTTCCTTAAAAAGCAAGAGGGCTTCAATTTTGATTATTATTATTTATTATTTATTTCTACACTATAGATCTAGGATAGCCTCACCCATATAGTGAGCAAAACTCATGCATTATTGCTAGATCCACCCATTTCGAAATTCTGAAAGAAAGATAAACGCATTTTTCCATAACAAGGTCAGGGGAACGCAAACCTCAGATCAGCAATACTCGTAAATCAATGCGACGTGGGAAATGGCAGCAATTACAGCACAAATAACCCCTAGCGTCATCACCACGCGGTCCTTCCAGTCCGAGTAGCGGTACATGGTGTAGTATGGTAAGTTCTTTTGCCTAAGAGCCGCCTCCAGCGCTTCCTCTGCTTCCTTCTGCCTATACACATCAATAAGTTTGTTAATATCAGTACATCTCCAGGACCACAGAACATAAACTATAATACTCACGGGTCATAGCGCGGTAGGTGAGAATCGAGGTTGACTGTTCTGCGTGACCGACTACGCTGTCTACCACTACCTCTCACGAGGACTCCTGACGTTGCCAACAGCGACCTATACCTACTCGCCTTCACCCTTTGTTGTTTTGTATCCATACAAAAACCGATGAACTTAGCTACGTCACTAGTATACCAACTAGAGCCGGACCAGTTTACATACAGCAAAATTTAAATCTAACATTACTTTTTCCAAATTGAAAATTTCTCTAAAAACACTCAAAATAAAATGAAAATAAAATGAAATCAGCGTTACCAAAGGAATTAAAAATTCTGTAAATTCAGTAAGATTTTATTCCAACATGAAAGTATGCTGAGAGGTATGTCTACTTGAGAGGGATAAAACGGGAGGAGTGGGTGGCTCCAATACCAGGTCTACCGTGCTTAACTGGCTTATATGTCACACTGAATTCTCCCAAATAGTGGCTCACCATTTCCGGCTGGAATTTACAAAAGGTATGATAAAACTTAAACTGCAAAGAAGAATGAAAGCAAATGAAAATGACTTACCTTGACCTCAACCTGGTTGAATGTTTTCCCGTTGTAGACACCGATGATGCTCCCAATCATCTCAGGGGTGATGATCATGTCCCTGAGGTGTGTCTTAACCACCTCTGGCTTCTCATTGACTGGTGCCTCCTTCTTCGCCTTCGGTACCAAATTAGAATGCAAATAAATTGAAACTTATCAGTAGAAATCGCATTTTTACATCTGCCTTAAAATGGCAACTGACCTTGCGTAGTCTTTTGAGAAGGGTCTTAGACTTCTTGGTCATTCCACGAGCGAAACGCCTTCGGGCACGGGCATGTACCAAATCCGCAAACTGCTTCCTGAATAACAAATATTCTCACATTACTTTAGTGAACTGTAGATGAAGCTTGCGCACACCAATCCAATTGAGAATTGAATCATAATTCAAATCATTAACTAAGAAATTTACATGTTCATGTCGAGGAGCTGGTCTAGATCGACTCCACGGAAAGTGAATTTCCGGAAGGTACGTTTCTTACGTGCTGCTTCATCCTGTAAATTCAATTAAAGATTAGTTAGAGGCCTTGGGTCATGCTCATGAAATCGATGTGTCATTTTCACAGTCAAAATGTCAGAAACAGCAGTGTACCCCACACGACTTATAGACAATGATTGAGGCTCTCTAGCAAATTATACGACCAAGGATAGAGGTAACGATTACTTACATCTGCCATGTTCGCTGATTGATCTTGAATTTAGTAAGATTAAGAATAATCAAAGAAATCCCACCGGAGTCTGGTTACCAATGAAGCACGCCGGAGAAACTGGCTGACCGAGTTTGAAAACTCACGGTTTCACTCGCCAAGTCTCAAAAGTAAATTCCGTTTTTTCGATTCCCAGTTTGCATGGGTGCGGATGGAAGAAATGGGTCGAAATTTTTAATAAATTCACTCTCCACATCCAGATGACGCTAGAATGGTTTTTCAGGATCTCGGGCCTCAATTTTATTTTCCTCCTCTTTTTGACCGATGATGGGTCAAAGACATTTACTATCAAGATTAACTTAAAAATACTTACTATGTCGCTGACTAAAGACTGCTTGTATTTTGTATATGCTTTGACAGATGTTAAGTTTTACTACTATCACTGTTAGTACATGTGGCAGAACGCGTGACTTTGGGCTCGTCTGGTAATCGAAACCCCATTAATTTGGCTGTCTCTCTTGTTGACCTCTCTCCACTACCTTTGTAGGAGGCAATGAGACTAACATGTTCCTTAGTGCTCGTCAAGTAATTTAGGTAATTCAGTCCGAGCTCTTGAAGTGAGATTAATTGGGCCTTTGATTTGATTTCAAGTTCTCCATAGCCTCTAATGTGTTTCCATATTTGAGTGTTTCGGACGGGTAAGTCGCTCCTGGTAACACGAAGTCCACGGTAGAGTTGTCGAAAGAGGCTGAGGAGTTCTGGCTTTGTCATCGGGACGACTACCATCATGACGAGCGGCTTCAGGTTCAGGATATTCTACTAGAAGTTAACCAAAACCAGAAAAAACAAAATATTTATTAGGAACTGTACTATATTTTCATTTTATAATAGGATCTAAAATAAAATCAAAATGAAAATGAAATTAATAAAGGATTTTACCTTTCAGCCTCAGGTTTCCTTCTTCTAACCGGGTTCTACAATAATGATTATTTCGGTAAAAATTAAAAATAAATAGAAATACTAATTTAAGGAGTATACAGGAGCGAGCGTATTTTTTTGATTCTGAAATCGCACCTGGCCTCTGTCTGGCCTGATCAAACAACGACGGAAGGTTGGCTTTTCATTCATGCCATAAATATTGACGCGTAAGCTAGCAGGCGGCAATAGTATCAGTAACAATTCAATGCTCCATTTAATACAGGTGACAACAATGTCATGTGAATTGCTCCATTTGTGAATTACAATGTGAATCATTTTTAAGCATGGAGCATCTGCATCGGTGTACAGGGTACTTCTTCCTCGTACAAATCTATTTTGAAAGAACGAAGTGTATGTTTTTATATACTTTACGATGATGTCGTAGACCCTGAAACTTTTTCTAGTGTTTTCGTTTGACCTTCAGGGAGTCCCCGGAGGTCAATCATCTGAGCTCAACGATCTGGACGGATATGCCAGTCCAAAGAGTTTCGTCTCCTGGTTCCAGAAATCTATCACCCTGAACCTTTTTAGTCCAGAACATGATGGCCAGAGGTCATTATAAATGGTCAGCGTAAGGCCTAGCGACCTGGTGACCATATTGTACGTCACGTCAAAAGTGGTTTGTTTTCAAACAATGCCCTTTTTTGACTCTTTCGTAAGAAATGCCGGCCGTTTTCAATAATTAATTGGGACCTTTCGATTGAAGGCTTTTTTAAATTGGCCTACGAATTCGGCTCAAGAGGCCATAGGCTGTTTTGTTAAAAGTCATGCATTTGACAAAAAAACTCCTATGCTTTTTGTCTGCTAACATCTAGTACCTGAAGGAAAGGCACAATAATTGATTTCTACACGGCGAAAGCCTCCCAACGTTAAAGCCAATAAAAAGGAAAATAATAGTAGTACTAGTACTAGAAAATGGAATATTTTTGCCTTCTTGGACGGCGTTGAGAAAAAAAATACTCATTCTTTTGTGATAATGAAATGAAAATCTAATTTATTTAGATAGACTTACACGTTGAGCTTAGTCAAAAAGGCTCGATAATTACTAACCATAGCTTACCCTGTTAACTTCGGTACAACAATAAAAATTTATTTTTCAAAATTCGAACAAAACAAGATTTAATTTAGTGTTCAGAAACATAAAATTCATCTAAGTTTAGTGAAAACTCCAAATAACTAATTTTCTAAGAGCACGACAAACTTGCTACGCTAAAGAGCAAGTCTTATTTGCTTTTCCCTGGAACAAAGTAAACTCTACTTCACCTTATGTAACTTAACGTAACACAAATCTTTAAACTCCTATATTAATATTGTAAACTTGGAGAAATTGTTTTATGACTCTCCCTCACCATGCCCTTGTTCAGTACTTCCATTTTCTCTAGAAGCAGGATCGCTTATACCCTCCATCGATTCTTCTCCTTCTTTTTTGTCCTTTTTCCCATCCCCAGTAATCGTCTCCTCTCCATCGGCAGTTTCAACATCGTCATCCCTGCGACGCTTCCGAGCTCCAAGTCCACCTTTCTTAAATTTTGGTAGTTCCTCCATACCCAATACTTTGTGTAGCTTCCCGAACGTCATAGCCCTAAGGGCGTACTGTAATGAACATAAAAAGGCAGAGCTGATTAGTAATTGACCGCTCAACGCGATTGCTTTTTTCCTTTACCTGACCAAACTGCGTAACGTCTATTTTTTGTTGGAGAGTTAAAGACCCCAGTGCATCAATACAATCCTTTTCACAAGGGTCCACAAGTCCAGGTCCAAAAGGAGAGATGAATAAACCACTTGAAATTACTTCAAATACAATACGCAGGGCATCTCCCGGACTGACTGGCATACCAGCAGTACTTATAGCTTTCTCGGAAAGCAGTTCTACCACCTACAGTTCAAATTATTAATTATTTTAGCAATGCAGCTGCTGCTGGTAGTGAAAATTAGGTCGTATAAATAGCGTACCCAGGGACTGAGGCATTTCCACTCCGGAATTCGGTTGCACATGTCCCGCAGAATCCGAATAATGATTACGCAACTGTGTAAGACAGTCGCCCTAGCCTATGGTAAGAATCAGAAATTAGTTAAAGACCAGTGTAGTAAAGAGAGAGAGAGAGGTAGAGAGAGAGAGAGAGGCTATAAGGCATTGACAAGAATAAAATAACAAGAGATACAGTAAAAGGTCAAATAAAAAATGGCGGCTTCGCTTCAGTACGGCCACCACCAAAGAATTTCTGATTCCAGTTTAACTTTCCAGCCTCATGATTGTAATTTCGAAAATAAAGGACAAATTACACGTTAATTACTACCCTCATTTGCCACATAAGGCTGCAATGTCATAGAAAAACATGTGCCTTAGAACTCATTTTTAGGTGAAAAGAAAGAGTGAGATTAATATTGTTTTCGTATGAAGAAAAAAAATATTTTGAAATTGAATAATTCTAGAGCACATGATTGCACACCTGAAACCATTTCGCGTGTCGAAGACAGGCCAAAGCTTCTAGGCATTTTTCCTTGTCCAGAAGATCATCATCATCATCAGGCTCCTTGACCGTAGTTGCTGTGGCCTCTACACTCGAACATCAAGACAATTCACACATATTAGAAAGGCAATGAATGAATACTTGATTACAAAATAGATTTTCAGCAGTTTGACTGTCAATTAAAAAATCTATTCGATTGTCTGTTGAATGTTTTCAATTAACCTAACTTATGCCAAATATATGTAAATTGTTTTCAAAGGGTTAGGTGGCACAATTCAGGTGGCGGACGTCTTTGAATTCCTATGCACCAGTTTTTATTTCATAGGTGCAAAGCAAGATTCCTTTCAATCCCTACTATTTTTGTCCAAAATGGCTCTGCTGAACGGTCGTTCTGTGCAACTCACTTGCCCAAGACCGCCTCAGCAGAGCCGTAGCAAAGAATCATTCCAAGGTCCAAATTTGGAATGCTTGTTGCTGAAGTGCTCATTTGATTGTTGAAACCACATCAGCTTATCTACTTAATTTCTCAACTTTAGGTAAGGAGTTCAGTATTTGGTATTAACAAAAGTAAAGATGGCATTCCAAAATGGAAAGCACTGAAAAGAGAGAATCAAAAAGGAATTTCATTACCACCGCCTGTTGTCGCACGAACCAATGGAGAAGTGAATGTAACTTTGACTTCTATTGTTGGTCCTGAAACAGCATTCACGGAAAGCCCAGATTCTTCAACGTGTCGATTGACAGAATACTGTTCTTCAGGAGCCACGATCTTTAGAACAAGTTGGTAAGTTACTTAGGAATAAAAAATTTATGCTAGCAAAGTCATACTTGGAGTTGTTTGGGCAAGCTTTCTAAGACTCGGTCGAGGAGGCGGGCAGTGGGTTTCACAGAGCATAAAACTACCAGCTGTACGGTATTGTCACCACGCAGTAGCAGTCCCTTTGCCAAGTTCCCCACCCGCATGACGCCTTTGAGAATACGATGAGCTTGTAAGTCCGCTGCTGGAATCTTCGCCTCACTAGAATTTAACGAGGGTAAGAAACTACACTGTAGCATGTATAAAAGGAATAGAGAAGTCGCAAGCCAGTCCAAGAAGCTCCACTGGATTTCAGTCAAAGTTGGCGGGTAGCTAGCACCCACCTAAACCTTCAACGTACTCGGAGGAAGTCGGGCAATGACCTTTAGAGTCAACAAAGGTCATGGACAAGCTACACATCAATCGAAAGAGCTTCGTCTCTTGATTCTAAACCCAAAAATATGTCATACTTGACACTTTTAGCCTGAAACAAGGCCGCCAGAGGTCATTAAGTGTTTCGCATAAACATTGGCGGGGATGCTTTAGGTCAAGAGTGTCAAGCATGGTACATTTTTAAAATCGAGGGTCCGATCTATTTTGATTGACTTATCGCTTGCCCGGATCCACTAGGTCAACCGATTGACCTTTAGTGACCTGTTAAGATCACCTAGGGTCGATGGCCGATTTCGTCCCGTAGAAAAATTGGAGGTGCCAAGTTTTGAAATTGACAAGAGCTTCTTAACCTGCTTCCAGCTTTTTTACTCGTTAAAATATCGCTTACGTCTTCCCGGATTCATTCGTTGCGTCAACCCCATTTTCTGCTTTAATTACTACAGGAGCAGTTTCACAGCCGTTGACTTTTTTTGCATCCATCTCGGCGATTTCATCGGACACAAATTTGAGAGCCTTTTCTGTGCCAGACACAATACGCTGAATTGCTTGAAGTTCCTCTTCTTTAGGATATATTTCTGCATGTTTTGCCATGATGTGTCGATCATCCCAACTCTCTGCTCGCCGGATAAGTGGTGGGATGAAATACATGGGATTTGACGGAGGTGGTGGACGTGGATGATACTGAAATTAAGAACTTTGTCGGTGAGTTCAATTTAAGGATGTTGGGATGTTGAGACTTTAAAAAAAAAAGCTGACTTCAATATTTCATACCATTCCCGGCATCATTCCGAATCTGGGATGTGGGCCCCCATGAGACATGAGTGGAGGCATCGGAGGACCCATGTGACCACTGAAACACAGTACAGAATGATGGTATTATGTAACAGCGTATGCTTGCTATGCTTTACTTACCCTTCCTGAAATCCACGGCGATTTCGAGAGCGACGTTCTTCAAGCTTGCTTTGCCGGTTCATTTTGAGGTCGACGTGAAGAGAAGGGTCAACTTTCTTTTTGTACTGGAGACGATGTCGACGCCCTTTCATGTGCATCTCCTTCGCATTTGGGTCATTGAACTTACAGTCACAGAGTTTACAGTTGAACGTGACTCCTTTTCCTCCAGCTTTTGGTCAACTTTCTTTTTGTACTGGAGACGATGTCGACGCCCTTTCATGTGCATCTCCTTCGCATTTGGGTCATTGAACTTACAGTCACAGAGTTTACAGTTGAACGTGACTCCTTTTCCTGTAAAGAATGGAATGATTTGTTACTGCTGCTTCACAGAACAATTTAAACAAAAGATGAAGAGTTTTCGAAAACTCATTAAAGACCTGGTATGATTATCAACTCCCGAATCTCATCAAGTCAACTGGCTTGCGAAAATAGTGAGGATGAAACGTACAGTACGAAACATGAAATACAAGTTGACTGTGGTCTTACCATCATCAGTTCTTATTTCTTCGATGTACTCCATGCCAACAGGCTCAACAGATTCCTCAACATACTCATGTGTAGTAGTATCAGTGGCTTCGCTGGATTCGGTAGCACTTGACGTAGTGTTCTCAGTCAAATCAGCGCCGACAGCTGAAGCTGGATAAGTGGTACACAAAGTGTCACCACTAACCGCTGCTGCTTCACTCTTTGCAAGTGGGTCGGTGTGGAGGAACCGGTCGAATTCCGTCTTTCCACTCACGAAATTGATTTTAGTCGGTGCTGCTGGCTTGACGAATGAGTTAGTGAGCGCTTTTGCAGCTACAGGTTTCTTTTGTGCCGGAGCTCCACTGGCTGGTGGAATGACAGTTGGACTATCTGCTGGGATAGGTTTCCCCAACTTCGTGTGGAGTTTCAAAACCTGTAAAGATAAAGCAATATATTTAAACCAAATAAACAAAAGCAAAGAGTAATTGGTCTACCTTTTGATGCTTTGAACCACGAAGATGAGCTGCATACGCATCACTGCCTGTGCAAGTGACGTCGCAAAGTTCACAGCGTAAGCCGACTGGACTTCCCTTTGGTACTGTTTGTGGGTTACCACTTTTAAGAAGAATCTCTTTCTTTTTATGCTTTTGACCTTCCAAGTGTTCTTTGTAAGTCTGCGAGAATCGAAGGAAGGACATTCATTTTCCGTTTCCGCAAAGCTAGTATTAACAAAAATGAAGGCTTTACCTGTGGTCCAGCACAACTGATTTTGCAAACGTCGCAGTAGTGTAGCGTCTGTGGCTTAGGTGGCATTCTCGGAGCTTTCCTATGCATTTGTCCAGCTCCGCCTCCTCGCTTGAATCCCATACCACCCCTACCACTAGAAGACACGCCACCTGCTCCTGAAGCATATGCTGATACAGCAGAATACACCGCGGCGTCGTAATTTGTAAATGAAGGTGTAGCTCCAGCTACAAATATTCCTCATGTTTAGAACACCTACATACTGCACGATAAATAATAGTGCCTTACGTTTGTTTGCGCTAGGCTGTTGCTGTGTTTGAGTGAAGCCGCCATAAGCACTCCCTCCCCCTGTCCCAGTCGAGTACGTGGCTGGATAACTCGTAGAGGGTGGCCGAGCTGCCATTACGCCTCCTGGTGCTATAAGCGTATTTAGTCACAGCAAGTCTACTTTAATACGTTACATACGATAAATATGTAGTTACATTACCAGTTTGATTGGCGGGTCTTGCGTATCCACCGATGGCATACGGCTGATTAGTAGGAGCGGGATAGGCAGAAAGCGATGCCTGACCTGGGGCTTGTGTGAACGGCTGGTTGGTGTTTGCATACTGGGTAGCCGCAGTGTACTCCGTTCTTAAAAAAAAATAATCAAGATCAAAAGAAGAAGGACTAAGACAAGAACGGGACTTTCAGCGGCTAAGGAAGCAATTGTCACAAGGTTACTTTGTAACCTCAGTGCAACAGTAAGGATTACTTACCCGTATTGAGTTCCTGCATGAGTGAAACCGTAGTAGTTATTTGCAGCCATTTTGGAGCTAGAGAACTGAATTCAGATGAACTCCAGGCCCAGAATTTCCAGCCTTAATTCCTATCTTGTCGATTTAGTGTCCCGATTGGTGCGACAGACTCTTACAATTCACTCCTCTTTCCAGTGGATTAACTTGGAGCAGGACTGTAGTAAATAGTGATTAAAAGTGTTAATTACGTTAAATGAAGAAGAAAAAAAAGGGTTCAAAGGCTCCTTTAGACAGCCGGAGAAAAAGCCGATTTAAAATTCAGAAACTTCCCCATCACATCATCATCATCACTCTTTTTTCTGCCTGCAATTCCTCTCGCCGCCGCATCACAACAATGCGCAACAGCAGCAGAGGAGGAGGCGCGGAAGGGAGGGGGAGAATTTTAATAAACTCTTCCACTTTTTCCTTTTACCAGGAAAAAACTTTGTATTCTTTAATTTTTATGATTAAAATAGCAATGAAAAGAATCTGGAATGAATTGCAATAAAGCTCCCGGAAATTAGGATTCGTTAGCCTTAATCATAAGATTTTTTCAAGTTGGAACATGATCCAGTGAAATCAGATTCCAGAGGAAGGGCGATGCTTACAGGGGACAATAGGAGAAAGGCTTTCTCCACTTTGCTTTCTCTCCTTTCAAGTTTTTTTGAGGAGTGAAAGAAACTGTGAATGACTCATTCACAGAAAATCTCATTCAGATTCAGCAGCTCCCTTGTTGTCATTTCAAACTCCGGATTTTCAGGAATTTATTACTTGACTACAATATTTGACCAATTTATGACGGCAAAGAGACATTTGTGTCATCGTGCTTCCTAAAAGCGGCTGTGCAGCGTAGAGCAATTGCAAACCATATTCCCCGTCACAAACATACACTCTGCACCCCGGTACCGAAGGGTTAGTTACTAATTCTTTCATTCCCAGATTACCAAATGAGAGATTCGATAAGGGCTGAGAGATGTCTTCTTTTGTTCACTCCAGGACTAGCTTTAGTTAGTGTCAAGAGCAATGAGCAAACACACCAGCAACTGTAGTCATCTTCGTCATCCGTTCGTCCTCCAATCTGTCGTGGTGGGCTTCTAAAGCAGCAAGAAAGCTTTTTTCATAAAGCGTACCATACGAAACAAGAGGAAAGTCTATAGTTGACAAAGCACGGTAGTGCCATTAGTTTGTACAAGGTAATTTCACCAATCACATTGTGCTTTGGGTTTAAAAACTTTCTTTCAGTATCTATCAACGATAAGGATTAATTTTATATGCTCAAACCAATTTGTCATTTCCAGGGTGTACAGTAAAATAGCAGGGAAAAGTGGACGAAATCTTATCTTATCGCCTCCTTTGGGATCAGGAAAATAAAGGAAATTGACTGAGGTCTGATGATGTGCATCAAGATTTGCCTGAGGGAATCCAAGTTTAAAACTTCTTTCTTTTTTTAGGAAAAGGACAATATCGGGACGGGAAATACTCTAGTCTAGCCCAGATAAAACTTAGTACAACGACCATGGATTTTATTAGGTAAAGCATTGGAAAAAACAGTTCTCCTGTGGGAAAAAATTCATTAATTCTCTTGTCTAGATCGACGCTGAGCTCACTGCCGCTTCCACCTCCACCTATGACATTGGAAGACAATATTGGGATCGGGCTTTTAGACGATTTCGTTGACAACTTGGATTTTGAGTGTGAAAATAATGGAGGCGGTGACAGCCCAACCCATTCTTTCATAGCTCCCCCAGAAACCCAGTTAGGCTTTAGAGTTTACTTGCAATGGAATGAGAAGACAAGTAATTTAAATGTCCTTATTTTCAGATGGTATCACGGCAGATTAGATCGTCACTCAACTGAGGAGCGACTACGAGCTGCTGGAAAGCCAGGGAGTTACTTGGTCAGAGAAAGCGACAGAAAGCCAGGCTCATACGTTTTGTCGTACTTGGGAAAAACTGGTATCAACCACTTCCGGTAATTGACTACTACAAAGTTTCTTTGTTTGTTTCTGGCATTAGCAAAATGAATTCTACAGGATAACTTCCGTTTGTGGAGACTTTTATATTGGTGGCCGACGGTTTGACTCACTAATGGATCTTATTGGATACTATACCAGTGTATCAGATTTACTCAAAAAGGAACGACTCTTATTTCCAATAGCGCCACCCGAGCCTGTTAATGACAAGAAACGAGTTATTGCCATATTACCGTATACCAGAATGCCAGACACGGATGAGCTTACTTTTCAAAAAGGTGACATCTTTTTTGTTCACAACGACTTGGGGGATGGTTGGCTCTGGGTCACGGCTCATCGTGCTGGAGAGCAAGGACTTATTTTTCGGGATCTTGTGGAAGATCTTGACGACACCATTGATCCAAACTCAGTTTTTCCTTGGTTTCACTCAAATGTCACCAAGGACGAAGCTGTGAACTTACTGGTAGCAGGTAAATGACCTCACTTCAATGAGCATTCATTCAGACCGAATGGATGGTGATACATAATTTTGAACACTTGTCTTCGCAGCTGGTCCCGGGAGTTTCCTCGTGCGCCCAAGTGACAATTCTCCAGGAGATTATTCTCTTTTCTTCCACATCAATAATCAAATCCAGCGGTTTCGTATTGAAAAGAAAGGAGTTCGCTACCTCATGGGGGGTAGGACGTTCGAGTGTTTGGATGCAGTTATCAACAGGTATAAAACAGAGCAAATTGTGGAAGGACATGCTCTAGGACATCCTGTGGTTAAGGTAAGTAATTTGTTGTTAGCCTTTCGCTTACTACTGCTCTTCAGAATTGCAGTTGCATTTCTCCGCCTTCGATTTTTTTGTAAGCTCCTTCAGTAATTTAGCCCACCTGTATCATAATAGCTTATTTTAAATTAATGGTTAAATTTTTTGCTGTCTTGGTAACCTTCATTCACCAAAAATGTTTGTGAAAGTTTGGTCGACTTC
>JABASM010001349.1:0-15091 GCA_019776545.1 Brachystomella parvula | reverse complement strand
GAAACTTTTTCTTAATTTTAAAGAAGCTCTAAGTTTGAAAAAAGCTTGACGTGTCTAAGTAATTTTGAATTTTTGAAAGAAGTTAAAATTTATTCTTTTATCTTCATTTCTCAGAAAACCGTGTTTGAATATGTGAAAAAGTTGAGCATCGTGAACTGTCATGATTGATAAAGGGTTGTAGTGCTCCCGAAGTAAGTGTGAATATAAACATTGATATATATTTTTCTGATTCTGAAAAAGAAAGCAAAAAGAAAGAGTATACAGGGGTGCCAGTTGGGTATTACACGATTTGGAAAGTTTCATAACATCAAGGGGGTCGGCAAAAAGAATCAGGAGCTTGGCGCAATTCCTTACAATGCTGCCCCCATGAAGTAATGCTCATGAAGTAGTGCTTTACTTTAAATGTTTTTGCTAAAATGACAATGAAAACGATGCTGGAACTCATAATTGCTTTTTAGCATTTTTCAAAAATATTTTCAAAGAATTGTGCTGAGAAAGTTTTTTGGCTTCAAAACCTCGCTCACAGATTTTCCGGATGTCGTCCCTAAATTGTGCAAAGTTTCATTAAGTTTTGCGAAGTTTGGATGAGCTTATTCACTTTTTAGAACATGCAGAATTTCTCGAATAAATTAAGATCCTATTAACTCGGTAACATTGCCGGGGCTGTTTCAAACGACCAATCCCTTGTTTATTTTAATTAGTCTAACTTTTTATTACGGCGCTCTCAGTCGCTTTTAAGTTCAAATCCTTACTTACACAGTTTTCTGCACAAATACTGGCACGTGCCTAAGCTAGCTTTATTTTAAGTCTAACTTCTGAAAAATCCTAAAAAACACATATGCGTTCCTGGGCGGTTTCCACTGATAAAGACCGTCTAAGAAGTAAGTTCACAAACTTGAGGCGACATTAAAAATAGAGACCTTGATGTAATTTAACTTCTGAAAAGCTTAAAATATTCAGCTGTTTGTGTACTTGTCAAAACTGTGTTTAATCACGCTTAAACTCTTATTTTTGAAAATATATAGCTGAAAGAAACCAAGAAAAAAAATTCTTGTTTTTCAGATGGAATATTTTATATTTTCTACTGCCGAGGACTGAAAAAAAAAGAAGTTAAGGGATAACTGAACGCATTCTCAAAAACTACTTAAAAAGGCGAGTTTTATAGGTTATTTACTTGTTCAAATATCTCAAACGGCTATTTCCAACCGATGCCCCGACTTCGCGCCCCATGCTTTAAAACCCTCTGAAAACGAATCTACTGAAAACGCCCAAATTCTATATCGTTATTCGAATGCCGTATTTTTTAAAATAAGCGCACGAGGTTGACTGATCGCATTTTCAGCATTTACTTGAAAAGCTGTATAACATATAGACTATTTATAAGCTGGATTTCTTCTAAGGGTCAACCTGTATCCTTTATTTGAATTTTGCCACTTTAAGCGTGAAAAAATTGAAAACAAAAATTTTCGTTTTTTGGCTGCCACATTTTTAAAAATAAGAGTTAAAAAGTGATTGAACACAGTTTCGACAACTGCTCAAAAAGCTGAATAATTTAGGCTTTTTCAAAAATTAAATTACATCAAAGCTTTTATTTTCAATCGCCTCCTCAATTTCGCGAACTTACTTCTTAGACCGTCTAGTTCAGCGAAAACTGTTAAAGTAAAAAACAGTTATTTGTTAAGACCGCATACCAAATAAGGTGCAGATTTTTTGTAAATTTTAGATTTTAATCAGCGAGGCAAACTGAGATGGATTTTGCGTTTGAATTACTATTGAAAGTATAATCGAAAGCAGTACAATTTGAAGCTAAAATCGAAATTAGAATTCATTTAATAGTAAAATTAATCTTGGGATTTCTGCGCTAGCCTAAACCCCTTTTTACACAAACTTGATGCCGAGCCTTTGGCAAAGGAAAGCAAAATTTTAAAGAAGTTCAGCTTTTGGGAGTTTTCACTCAGTGCAACACACTCTTGAATCTTCTGTCGAAGAATTAAATTGGTTAGCTAGAGGTAAATATCCTCCGCATCACCCCCTACCCCTTCGCCCATTTTGGAATACTGCATTGGCGGGTAGGGGGGATGATACGGAGCATATGCCCATGGACATGTCCGTCATAGACATGGACATGGTGACGGAGTCTTCATATGGATATTATGACAGTGTCACTATGCCTATGGCACTGGGTTCTTAGCTAGTTGGATCCCGCATTGCATTGCCTGCATTGGCCGTGGTAGGAAGTGAGTGGAAGAAATGGGTTATGATGATGTACAGAGATATGTGGGTTTGGTGGCCAACGGGATGGTAGCTATGTCATTGTCCATGAAAGTGGGTAGAGAGTTATATGGGCGCAGAAGCTGTCCATGGTTACCATGACCATGGACACTGACATGGTATTTCGGGAATGGATGTCAGGCAATTGAGAGGGAGGGCGGGTTTGATGTTGCATCGGGGTTAAGCTAGTGGAAGAAGATGTTGGGGAGGAGACGCATTGACTGATTAGGCATGGGAAAGCTGGCTTCTTTTTATTTCAGAGGCGAAGGACAAAGAGACAAGGGTGCCGACAATTTTTTCTAATCTCCTGAATGGTTTTTAGAAAAATTGAAATTTCCACGAAATTAAGGAAAATGAATTATGACCACCCATAATGTAAGATCCTTGAACGGCTCCCTCTTTTTCACCAGCTGCTACTTTTATGCCCTAACCATTTTCTCAGTTAAACAATGACCGCTGACCACTTCAAAGGAGAAAAAGTAAGGATATTTCTCCCTTGCTTGAATTATCTCTGCCATCCATTGTCTAGTCAAGGAGCCAGGATAAATCAGGAATTTTTAAAACCGACAGCTGACTTTTTGATTTATTTAAACCGGCCCAGTTTCGATTGGACGAAGGGCAGGGACTCATTTTTGCATCTAATGGATTTCAGAAGTTTTCTTAGTGGGGCTGTGGAAAATCAGTTTTTACTACATTCTTCTCCCAAAATTCTGTAATCTGATTGGCTACAAGATAAATTTCTTAATTCCCAGATAAATCTGATGCTGGTATAGAACTTTTCATTTTTCATCTGGGTTGGGCTTCAGTCTTACTGTTTTACTCCTCTTGAATTGAACTAAGTTAAAAAATAGTAAATTCCGTTTGACTAGTTTTTCTCAGAAACAAAACTTACAGTAATAATAATTATTACTGTAATAAAGTGAAGACACTAGTTGCGTCAATAATTATTATTGACGCAACTAGTGTCTTCACTTTATTCATCGCAACAGCCAACTCAGAAATCTAACACAATTCCAGAAAACCCCAGTGGCCATGCCAAGAAGTAAGTTCTTTTTTCCTTCTCTTTGTAATGCCAAACGATTTCTCATCATTTTTGAATCTAGAATCGCCACCTAGTAAAGCTAAACTAAGCTAATACTGAAAACACAGAAATCTCAGAGCTATTAAAATTCCATAATTACTGACGGGGTTTCTACTCCTTTAAAAGTTAATTTTGCGTTGAAAGATTATGCGTGTGTGTTTGCTTTCTCTAGGTAGCGATCTACCTCTCCGTCAAGCGCTCGTAAACGCTGTTGAGAAAAATTAAAACCGCATTGCATGTGCTACGGCTGGAAGGGACTTTTTCATCAAAGCCGCAAAGGCGAAGGTAATAATTTTGAAATTGAGATTTTATTAAGCTTTCCTTTGCTTAAAAATAGATTTTAAGATTTTTTCTCAACTCGATTAATCCTTGCGACGCCTTTTTGTTTTAGTGCAAATTAGCGAAGTTCAAAAAGCAGCAGTGTGCATGGAAACACTTTCTCGCTGTCAGAGAGGTGAGGGTTCAGAATCAAGATTTATGAGGGTCAAGGTCATTGTCAAGGACCTCAAATATCAGAAGAACTTTGTGTCACCTGCCAACTTTAAAGAAAAAGTAGGCAGACGTTCACCAGCCCACACAATTTTAGCAAAGGACACAGGGATCAAGCTTTACAGAAGACTTGTCTCTCTACAGCGGTGAAAGTTACGAAGAAATCACAATGAAAGTACGTGAAACCTTGTTAATTATTTTGGACACTAATTGGTGATCAACAAAATTCCTTTATTATCTCCTAATTTTTTTTCTTACCTGTTTCCCATTTTAAAATGCATATGAGAGAAAATTAAAAAAAAATCGAATAATTGAAAGCAGTTTGATAGAACAAAATTTGACGGCATCTTTGACTTTTGTTCCAAAAAAAAATTTTGCTACACATTTTTTTTTTTGGTGGTGAGGTTAGAAACTGTGATGTCCTTTTTTTGGGATTCCAGAAAATAGCATAAGAGCGTTATTATGATTTTTTGGGGTCTGCTTTTCCCAATTAGTCGAGAATGACTTAATGAAAGTTAAGCAATAGTAGAGTTCAGCAATCTTTGCTTTTTCTATTTCCCGCTACTTTATTTATGTGACGTCATTTAAAGAGGAGGAGTCTCACACCGGATTAGTTGCTAGAGAACAGCAGAAAAGCAGAAAAGTAAAAGAAAGAAAGTAGCCCCAGAGCTCCTTTCTCACTTTTCTAGACTACTAAAATCATTTATTATTTTTTTTAATTTCTGGAAATCTTTAATCACGGTGGTCAGTGGTTGACCTATCCACGTATGCACATGAAATACTATAAGCAGGCCTACGGGACATGGGGCGAAAACGGCCATTGCTACCACTCGCTAGCCGCTAACCCACTGTTTTTTTTTGTTGTTCTTGCTTACTTAAGGTAGCAGGTCTTTTTGCTAGCCTCTACTAGATCCGTCCGCTATACGTCTTACATTTGGTTTGAGGCACCATGCGCTAATTGCCTGAAGACGATTTACGTGCCGTGGCTGCTTTTGGACATGAAATTCGCTATAAGTGTGTTATGTTATCCATTATCTTCATGTCTACACCTGTAAAGCAGCTACGACATGTCAATCGCCTTCAGGTACTCCAATGTGGCGTGTGGTATGTGGTCAACCCAAGACGTTGTGGGCAGATCCAACGCTTAAAGTTGTTCGTGCGATAACCCACGTAGACATAACGAAATCACTTTGTTCGGTCGATGTCTGCTCATGACCCTTGACCTAGCAGCTGCTTGTCATTTTTCATGCCAAATATCTACACAGCATGAGAATTTTCCATTTCCTTCCGAATATTTGTGCAGGATGGCTGAAGTTAAGGTCATTGACCTGTGAAAAATGAGAAAATGAAGAAGGAGAATAGGAAAGCAGAAATGTGCGCTCATCGATCTTGGGCTAAAAATTAGAGTAGTAGAAAAGCAAGTCGGACAGAAAGCGCGAAAGTGAAGATTGTTGAACTCTACTAATACAAATCTTATTTTTTTTTGGTAAAAAAAAATTTTTGGAAAAAGAATATTAAGAAACATAAGAATTACTGCTTAATGAAAGCGTCCTAAAAACTTTATTGTTCACAAAGCTGATTCCATCTCCAAGATTTCTTTTTTCATCCTCTTGCTTCTTGGGAAAGGGCGAGCGAAGATATTCCTTGTATCGAACGATCATCAGGATCATTGTCAGGATAATCAGAATCGCTAAAAAATAAAAATACAGTGAATTTGTTTAAGTTAAGCTTTTACAAGTTCAACACGCCATTATTAATTTCTTTCAGATAAATTACCAATGATAACCGACATAATCCAGGTTAATAAAGACAGGCAAAATAAGGTCTTATCATTTTCTGGAGAGATTTTGCATCCAGAAGAATCGCCAGGAAAGACATAGTCTTTAAAACTCCCCGGAATTTTAGTTCCATCCAGTATACACGCAGTGGAGTTTTTTGATTGCTGAAACTGACATTGGGCCTTCTTATAGAGCACGCATGGCAAGAAAGCCAGCGAGATAGGGCAGGTGGCTTTAGAATAAAACATGAAAAGTTAAAAACGGTTTATTTAGTTCTGACTGCCCTATCTAACTTACTCATTTCCAGTGAATTAAGAACAACTTTAACTTGATTATTCCAACTTTTTTTTCCGATTTTGAAACTCTAAAACTAAGTCTAGCAAAATGGCGAACTGATTCTTTAATAAAGAGATGTTAGGAAAAGCATTCCAGTTGATGAAATAGTGTGAATGACCACCCTCTTTGTTTAAATTAAGCGTGAGAAAATGAAAATGTGGGTGGCAGAGTGAACGGGGTCAGTTCCTTTTTAACCCCTGTAATCTTAATTGCCTTAGAATAATCTTGTTAGCAATTCCTTCCTTTAGTTTTCTTCGGTCTTGTCATTCCTCGTCTTTGAATCTTAGTGAAAGAATCCGTTTCTTTGTTTCGTTCTTTTTTGAGAAATCTCTAAAGTGGTTTTTTTTATAAAATGATCTTCACCACTAAAATGGTGTTACTCCTTACTATAGTTAGGTTTGCTGTCTCCATGTTTAAGTGAGATCCTGACTGGAGTTGCGACCAGTGCAAAAACCCAGTCTACGGGTGTTTTTTTTTTATAAAACAAGAGCAAACGCCTTTTTGCGAAAAGAGGGTTGATTACAAGAAGCTGCCAAAAATAGTTTTCTCGAGGAAAACCTGCAGTAAGCTGGGGTAAGTAAAAACTCTATTTTCATTGTTTGAAAGAGTTTGTATTTTAGTTTTTGTTTTTTGATTTTAAGGAGCATGTCCAATTTGACGACCACTGAGCTTCTCCATCACAGTATTTTAAAAAAATTGAGATGCAGCAAGCTTTGCAACTTCACGCAGCCTCTTTAGTTTTTCAAACGTAATTTCTTTCGGTTTTCTGATTCCTTAATATATATTAGGTAATGTAAGTTTCGACTGAATTATTTTCAGGCTTCCGGTTGAAGAGGTCTTCTCCCAAGATCCTACAGCGCCTACACTGGCTTCTGGCCCTACGACTAAAAGCTGTTTTAGCTTTCGAACGTAAGCGTAACGTTGAATGATTATCAGATTTCACATACTTCTTACTTGTCTACTTTTAGGGTTAAACCCACTACTAAACCTGCTGCACGCCTGTTAAGCCTCAGCTCTAATCCGACCCACCTGTGTTTCCGATCCAGCACCGCATCTCAAGATTCAACCTTCGCCTCTTGAAACTGAAAAAACTACTTTACCAAGGCAATTTTGAGTGATGTTGGTAGATTTGGTAAACCTGGTATTTTTTAATCTAGATTTTTGTAGTTTAAGTTTCGCAGGGTACTCACACTTTGGGCAACTCCCTCATCGTCCAATCCTGCTTGGTCACATGAAGGATTTACCTCTGCCAGGGTTAACTACTGCATTACCATCACCATCCGTATCTGTCAGCCATGATGAGCTTCCATTATTTGCCATGCCGACACAGAAAGGATCTAGACCTTTAACGGCTGCGTCACCAAGGTTCGACAATTTTGGTTTTGAATTTTTGTTTGTCAGTATTATCTGATATTCTTGTCTTGTTTTCCAGTGAGCAATTCAAAGACGTGAGTGAGAAAGCGGAAGAAAATTCAAGGCTTCTTACGACTGCAGCACCAGCGTTTGAAAGTCATGAGAAGCATCGATCTTCTATTCCAGCCTCGACTGATCCAATTACAAAAACAAAATCTTTATCAAAGTAAGAAAAATATCTGCTTTTTCCCTGAATCCAGAATTCATATTTCTTTGTTTTGTTTGTCAGTAAAAGCGAGGTTCAGAGGGAAAGTGGACAGGAAGGAAAATGGCCCTTGAAGACGGCAATGCCAACTGTCACAAATCATAATGGGCTCCCGTCTCCTGTTTTTCCAGTATTCAGAGATCCTGCACTAAGGACAACTGCTCCTTCTACGTAAAAAATTTTTTTTATTTGAATCCGAAAATGCGTAAAAGATTCCTGGCCTTAGCTTCATTTGCTTCGTTATTCAGTGAAAAAGAAGAGGTTGGGAGCGAAAATGGACGGAAAGAAAATCTGCTCCCTACAAATGCAACCCAAGGCAACATCGAGAACGTGCCCTCGTCGTCTGCTTTTCCAGCCTTTACAGACACCACACTCGCTACTAGTACGCCATTGACGCAAAAAAACTGGTTAATTAGAGCAGTAAATTCTTCTTTTTCTAAAATATTTTGCCGTTTCGCAGTGAAAAAAGCGAGAACGAGAGTAAAAAAAAGAGCAGGAAGGAAATAGGCTCTTGACGACTACCCCATCAGCTTAATCTACTGGCGAGGAGCCCCAGCCGTCTGCTGTTCCAGCGCCCACATGTCCCACATAGAATTCAACTGCGCCATCCTAGTAAAAGAAAATATTTTTTTTGTTCGTTAAATGACTGCTTCACTTTTTTATTTTGTTTTTGTGTTTCTAGTGAGGGTAAAACCAAACATGAAGGAAAAAACGGCAACTAGCGGTTCAAGCCAACATCTCTGCTCCCATACGCTGCTTGGATAACGCCAGCCGAAGAGGTAGTTCACTACCTAAAGAAATTAAACAGAAGATTTTAAAGTGAAATGACGCTGTATAAAATTGCTCCAGGAAAATTTTGTCTCGCGCGTACTGGGAAAATTAACTGTTTTTTTACTCTACTCTGGAAACAAAGCGGGTGATCAATTTTTTTGGGAGGTATAAAAACTTACTTCTGGGCATGGAGACTGAATTTTTCTTAAATTGTTCGTGAAGTATTGGCTGCTGTGAAGAATGCAGTGGGATAAAAATCGTTTTTTGTTGTTTAGCTTTTGAACAATTCATCAACTTGAAGTGGATATTTAAGATGGATAATTACTATGCTTAGCTGACGGTTTTAACTTTTTAAAAAACCAACTACTTTATTATATAGTTTAGTTCAGTTCTGTAAGAGTGATGAGTTAATACTGAGCCTTAAACTGAATAAAAACGGAAAAGCTTCGTGCAAACTTCAGATTTACTGGGAAAATGAAAAAATCCCTTTCCAGCCAATAAGATCTAAGATTTTTGGGTGGAAATGTACTGCAAGTAAATTTTCCAAGGACCCCTAGAGTATTTTTTTAGAGTTGCGTCTTATAGTCAATCCCACTCGCCAATCAGAAGTTTGGCGGTCTAAGGGTCTGAAGTTGCTTGAATCCATTATTCGTACCTTTTTCCGTTATTCTCATTTTCATTTCCGTTATTCTCACCTTCTTTTCCGTTATTCTCACCTTTTTGGTTAACTTTTACCTCGTTTCAAAAATTGCATAGAGTCGCTACACCTATTTCAATTTGAGCTTGAGACTTATGTCACAATGGTAAAGAGGACAGCTGCTCCTCTTTATTTTAAAAAAAGGATCTTAAATAAATGAGATGGCGATAAATGGACATTGAGGCAAAAGTCTCTTGTTCTCTTTTCATTGGTAAGAAACTAATAACTCAAAGTTTAATTCCTTTGCGCTATCTTCAGTACTAACGAAGAAAAAGGAGCATTCTATAATTTTTTTTCATTGAATCTTTGAACATCTGGATCCCCAACTTCTTCCCTTTATTATTCCCCATTAACATTATGCACACTCCATAAAGGAAGAATAATCATTCCTGATTTTTGAAGTCTCCTTCCTCTTTGTTTCAAAAAAACCATAACAGCAGGCCGCGTAAACTGTGTTTGTTTTTGGCTTCGCCAAACGGGTGAAGACATTCCAGTCTCTTAGCATTAGAAAAAATTATCCGCAAATTGAGTAAAGCCCGATTGAGCCGTTGTCAAAGGGATTATTAAAGTTAATTTTCTTTTCCATTAAAAAAAAATGGATCCACATAAAAAAATAGATCAGCTGCACGGAAAAAAATTATCGCGGGGACGAGTATATCCTGAGCAGGGAATAATCAAGAAATTCTGAGAACGGGGTACCGAGGAGAGGAGTAGTATTCTTAGGAGAGGGGCAGTATTTTGAGAAGAGGAGCAATATTTTCAGGAGAAAAGCGGTGCTCTGAAGAGCAGTATTCTCAAGCGCAGTATATTCTGACGAGCATTTGCAGAAAACAAAGTCACTGTATTCAAACTGACACATTTTTCTACATGTCAAGCCCACCGCGCCAATTACAAGATTTTTTAATTGATGAACAGCATCCCACCTTTCGTTTGGTGACACCGGTGTAGTCAACGGTCAAGATAGCCCTTACCGATAGCTTTTCGACTTATAAAACCTAACAATTTGATCCAGCGAAATAAATTAATTCAAGAAAAAAGATGAGAACGAAAAGAAAAAAGAGGTCATTCACCTTGGTGAGCAAATTTTGTAAACAAACTTTACCACAATCACTCTAATTTCCAAGCATCTGTTTGACTAGAAGTCCTTGAGCTTTCTCTTAGAGTTTTTTGAACTCCAGATTTTTTAAAACTTCTTGAACTCTTAAAAATTCAAATTTTCTGAACTATTCATGAAATTCATGAATATTTTAATTTTGGACGTCTTCCGGATTTGTTTCTGAAATTTTAACGAACTCTTAACGTTTGTTTTTTAAATTTTAATGAATTTTAAAAGTTTAGACTTGCTTATTTACTACAGTTAAGGGGAAATCTTCAAAGCAGCACAGTTGCATTGTTGTCATCAGCATGGAAAACGTGAAGCGTCAAATATTATGTTAGTAATGTGGTTACCAAAGTTAACTCGAAGGCAAAGAAAACGCAGGGCGATATTGCGGATGCAAATGAGTGTGAAGGACTTATAATTTTAAACTCAGTCTGTCCTCATGTACTATAGGGTAAGTGTACTAGTGGTTAGCGTGCGCGATTAACATTTCACACAGGCAGGGCTGTAGGTTCGATTACCGAAAAGAACTGGGAGAGCACTAGAACAAAGAGAACGAACGGCGAAGGGAGATTTCTTTTTTGATTTTGTAAAATGGTTTTTACACAAAAATTTGTGCAAGTTCTCTCATTCTGTAATTCCTGCACAACTGGTTTGACACAAAAATTTCTGAACGAATTTGTTTCACATTTCAGTCCAATTCATTTTACACACCGGTTTGCACCGTCTTTGCAGAAACTGTTCCCCACGGGGACATTCTTTCCGTATCGTCTACCCGACAATGCAGTATTCCAAAATGGCGAAGGGGTAGGAGGTGATACGACTGGCATGGTGACACGGTCGTAGTGGCCATGTCAAGACTATGTCACCATGTTACCGCCCATGACTGACATGTCCATGGGCATATTCTCCAAATCATCCCCTACCCGCCAATGCAGCATTTCAAAATGGCGAAGGGGTAGGGGGTGATACGGAGGATATTTACCTCTAGCTTTGGTTTGCTCGAAAAATAATCTTGAAAAAATTCTGGTAGGGTTGGCCTTGGAACAGAACTCTATATGACGAAAAGTCATGGACGCCAAAGTTTCGTTCGTTTCAATAGAATCCCAGATTAAAGAGATATCCATTTGCACTGTAAAGCGTAGGTTTATAGGTACTAGAGAGAAGATGCATCCATAAACAGGGTAATGCGAAAATTCTTCAAAAGAAGATCCCTTTCTTAGCTGAATTACAAATAAAATATTTCAGACGCATAACTCTAAGAAATTTGCCAAGCTATGGTAGTGAAAATATCAGAGACCTCAAGCGCAACAGGTAAAAAAAATACGGGGCCTGGAAAAACATAGAATGCAGAATCTGGTCCAACGATATCTGTTTACATGCTAAATCCCCGTAAGAAAGCTGAATTACAAATTAAATATTTTAGCGGCATAACTTTTAAGAAATTTGCCAAGCTATGGTGTTGAAAATATCAGAGACCTCAAGCGCAACAGGTAAAAAAAATACGGGGCCTGGAAAAACATAGAATGCAGAACCTGGTCCAACGATATCTGCTTACATGCTAAATCCCCGTAAGATAGCTGAATTACAAATTAAATATTTTAGCGGCATAACTCTACGAAATTTGCAGGGCTATGGTGTTGAAAGTATGAGAGACCTCAAGCGCAACAGGGGAAAAAATACGCAGCCGGGAAAAACCTAGAATGCGGAATCTGGTCAAACAATATCTTTTTACAATGCTAAATCCCCGTAAGGAAGCTGAATTACAAATAAAATATTTCAGACGCATAACTCTACGAAATTTGCCAAGCAATGGTGTTGACAATGTTTGAGACCTCAAGCGCTGAAGATGTCACTAAAGTGGTTGAGCCACTCAGATTTTGGTATGAGGCTGGAAGGCTTGGGGGCGGACGTGAAGTAGCTTGCCGCGTGCCAGAATGCCGCTGAATTCTTCGTTTGCTGGTGTTTAAAATAATAAAGACCACAAGCGCAACAGGTAAACAAAATACGGGGCCTGAAAACACCCAGAATGCAGAATCTGGTAAAAAAATATCTGTTTACATGCTAAATCCCTGTAAGAAAACTGAATAACAAATTAAATATTTTAGCGGCATAACTTATAATAAATTTTCAAGCTATGGTGTTTAAAATAGAAGAGACCACAAGCGCAACTTGTAAAAAAAATACGGGGCCTCGAAAAACCTGGAATGCAGAATCTGGTCCAACGATATCTGCTTACATGCACAATCCCCATAAGGAAGCTGAATTACAAATAAAATATTTTAGAATCATAACTCTACGAAATTTGCCAAGCTATGGTGTTGACAATATCAGAGACCTCAAGCGCAACAGGGGAAAAACCTAGAATGCAGAACCTGGTCCAACGATATCTGCTTACATGTTAAATCACCGTAAGGAAGCTGAGTAACAAATAAAATATTTCAGAGGCATAACTCTACGAAATTTGCCAACCTATGTTGTTGACAATATCAGAGACCTCAAGCGCAACAGGGGAAGAAATACGCAGCTGGGAAAAACCTAGAATGCAGAACCTGGTCAAACGATATCTGTTTACATGCTAAATCCTCGTAAGGAAGCTGAATTACAAATAAAATATTTCAGAGGCACAACTCTACGAAATTTGCCAAGCTATGGTGTGGACAATATTAGAGACCTCAAGCGCAACAGGTGAAAAAAACTACGCTGACACGTCAGACCCTTATGCTTTTTTTTAGTAAAATTTGCAATTAGTCTTTGCTCCGAATTTGAGCCGAAAACAAGCAAAGCAGGAACGAAGATTGTTGAAATTTTGCGCAGGGATAGTGGACATACTGGCCTACCGTTAGCGGGAATTAGACCAATACGCACCTCTTAGTTATTTGTTTGCAGGAGATCCACTTAGCAACGGCAAATTTTGGAAATTCAACACATGACCGAAAGTTGACATGAGCCGAAAACAGGGAAAGCAGGATCGTAGGAGGTTGAAATTTGGTGCAGAGGTAGCGGACATACAGGCCTACTTTTTGCTGAAGTTTGACCAATACGCACCTCTTAGTTTCCAGTATACAGGGCATTCACTTAGCAACGGCAAATTTCGATAAATACAACACAGCCGAAAGTTGAGATGGGCCGAAAAAAGGAAAGGCAGGGTCGTAGGGGGTTGAAATTTGGTGCAGAGGTAGTGGACATAGTGGGCTATCTTTAGCAAGAGTATGACCAATACGCACCTCTTAGTTCCTCGGTTACAGGGAATTCACTTAGCAACTGTAATTTTGAAACTTCGGGGCGGGCCGAAAAAATTAAGGCAGGAGCGCAGGGGGCTGAAGCTTTGGCACAGCTGCAGCAGGCATGCTGGCTTGCCTACAGCCTGAGTTTCACCAATACGCACCTCTTAGCTCCCTAGTTACAGGGCATTCACTTGGCAACGGCGAATTTCGAAAACTAAGGTGAGCGGAAAACTGGGAAGGCATGCTCGCATAGGGTTAAAATTCGGCACAGGTGTAGCAGACACACTGGCCTGCCTATAGCCTGAGTTTCACCAATACGCCCCTCTTAGCCCACATATGGTCATGGCGGACGGACCGAGGGACGGAGGACCGGGCCTACTGATTCCATGACCCTCATCGCTTAACAGCTTGAGGGTAAAAATGTAACTCCAGCGAAGACGGCGGTGAAGACCTTTTTCGTTTTTCTGTTTGTCAGATTCTTCATCGTCAAAGCATAGCAGTTGAAGCGCTAAACGGGAAAATTTCTGACATCACCGTCGTCAATACAGTAGGAAGCCTCACATGTTTCCTGAACAGCTGCCAGATAACTTTTACCAGTAAACGTGGAATGTTCCGTCCCATGATTCTCCCAACTTTTTCTTAAGTTACAACTGCATTTGAGTCTCTGAGAGACCGAAAACCGAAAATGCGCAAACGCGGGTCTTTGATTCATAAAAATACACTGCGGCCTTGAAACTGGGTTCACGATTTCAATGCTCTTGCCCTTGTTTCTTCCGTTTCCACTTGCTCTTTGTCCTCCTCCAAAAACTGAATGGAACCTTTTCTTTAAGACTAAAAAAATTATAGCGAACTGTGCTATAGTAGCTATAATCAATGAAAAAAAAAATTTTCTTTGGTCTCTCTGGGCTTTTTGTGAAGAGATTTTACAGGACTATGCTATGGCACGTAGCGACAGGATTTGTGGTAGTATGCTGGCTCCGCTTCATTGAAAATAATAGCCCGAACCAGGCGAGATAGATTAAAAGTTCTGGATATTGATTGTGTGCCATTTTGGGATTAGAGGATTTGAGAATTTTATTAAAAAGTAGCATTGACTCTATTTCAATTTTAATTGAGTGGATGTCCCCAATCCGTACTGTGAACCTCTGCCTGTATTTTTTGCAGGGTGATGCAGTTCGCGCAAGAATTTCACTCGGTCTTAGCTTGTGGTTGTGGTTTGGGCGAGCTCCAAACCACAGCTTGTGGTTGTGAATGTGGCTCCTCTCCCACTTGTGGTCCCGACTTGTGCTTGTGGTTGTGGTGAACCTGACCTTGTGGTTGTGCAACCACAAGTAAAATGTCGATCACTGGCCATGATTGGTATTCATTACAGCTATTCTAATTTTGGAACAACGCCGTACTCTCGGACGCCATGCTTATCTCTCAGCGCTATTTCTACTTTTACATTTTCTCATTTTGACACAACATTGATTTTTTAATCTGAAAAAAGTCAAGTAGTGCGAAAATCAAACTTTCTTTTCCATCTTTTCTGTTGAATTTTTTCTGCTGCAGAAAAAAGTGAATACCGTAGATTTTCGAATAATCCCCCAGGGGTTTATTAATTCCTCCGGTCTAAGAGACCCGGGGTTTAATCGAAACCGGGGTTAATTAGAGACCAGGGTTTATTGACTCAGGTAAAAAACTCATTACGTATAATTAGCCTTTAGCCTAGTATATATCCTACA
>JABASM010001348.1:0-15102 GCA_019776545.1 Brachystomella parvula | reverse complement strand
TAAGGGATAATTTTAATTTCTGAGCTGTTTGGGAAGAAATGTTCATCAACTCAGCAGACAGCGGAGCCAGACTCAGCAGCCCAAAATGAAAACACTTCGTTTCACCCCTTTGTTACACTCCGGTTTAACGGTTTATTTTTTATTTAGATGTATATTTACGGGGATATGCTTCGCAGGGATTATGAAGCGTAGGGCAAAAGGGCTGAGTTTAAATTAGTCCATTGGAATTCTAATAAACACTCCGTCCAATCGCTTTGATGTATACGAATATCGTGCTTTCTATGTATGGTTTTTTTTTGCAGAGGTTTAGCTTGCGGTTACCATGCTTTCCATTCCTCCTTTTTCTGGGATTTCATTTCCCTTGCTCAAAGTTAAAGTTAGAAGGGTTAGAAGAAGGGTTGGAAAATATTATGACAAATGGAGAGTCAGGGGACAGATTCATATTGTGGTGAAAGTGAATTTTGGGATTCTCTCAGCCTAACCACTCGAGAAAATTCAAGTTGAGTCCACTAACCACATTAGAAGGTATTTCATAGGGACGTTCTACTTCCTCTGAACAACGTTATTAGATTTACTCAGCCTTCCTAGCACTCATTCCTAAAGCATATAGGAAGGAATAGGAAATAGAAAAACCAGGAAGAAAGTTTATATACTTTTGACTCACTCAGCATTCATCGCAATGTCGTCATACATCATAACGACAATGTTGTCATCCGGAACTCCATTTCTATGCAAAATCTGGTATGCATGGCAAACGTCTGCCTAAAAGTAAAAACCCAGAGAATTCCACAGTAATAAACTACTCAGCTTTTATCTAAGAAAAAAATTCAATTATTTTGCTTTTAAATCCGAAAATCTCAAATCGCAGTTTTTTCAAAAAAAATCCTTAAAACTGCCCAATTTTAAGTTTAGGATTTTCTGAGCTTCTGATTACCTGGTGTCGATAGTTGTAGTACCCGTTTGACCCAGCCACGAGTACTGCAAACATGTTCCCACGGTTCTGACGCGGGGTCTGCAAGACTTCCTCAGCATCTCCTATATCATGAAACGAACCTCGGTTCGCTTCCTCTAATTTTACCTGGAGTGTTTTGATTTCCTCTTCAGACAACGTAAATGTCATTCCAGCAATTAATTGAATGGAAATTAGGCCCAGTAGGACCAGCTCGAGGGTCTTTACCCTATCCATTTCTCTAAAACTGAAAACTGAGCGAATTCTTTTTCCTTTATGCTAATTTTATCAGCTAAACTGCGCGTTCTTGAATGGAAAGACTGATAGAAGCTCAATTTTTCCTCAACATTTTTATAAGGTTTATCCCAAGGTGAGGGGTCAAAAATTTCTTATGATGAGGCTGATGATGATGCTAGCGTATTTGTGGATCTTTGTGAATGGACTGCACGGGAGGACAGAGATTAGGGCCCGTTACATGAAAGCTGAGTACTGTGATTCTCAGAGTGGGTTCGTGTTCTCTATTTGCTGACTGAATCTGAACGAAACTGGAAGTTGGAAGAGACAAAGATTAAGCTTACTCAATCTCTTCAGGAAATCCAATTAAATTGAAATAGAAACTTTATCCAATCACATGAGATAATTTTATTTGTGTTGATTTCGTTTCTTGTGTGTATGCTGAGAGGTCTCTATTTTCCTTTGTTGTTGACTTTGACTTTCAGTTTCAGCTCCATTGTTATACAGAGCATTCATTTCTCATGCTTCTTTCTCCCTGCTAAACTCAAATTGGATTTTAAAAAAGAAAAGGCTTTGCGCGACCTAATCTTTAAATTAGTTTAGAAGTGATCCTATTTTCTTTTACCGAATTAGCTAACGAGTATCGTCAATACATTTTTGCAAAATAAAAATTTCCTGCGTGAATGGTAATTTTCTATGCAGCAGAAGTTAGTATCAAAAATCAATCTTGCTACATTTCTCCATCAAATATTTTTATTTCAATAAATTAATTATTACAGAATTTAAAATCCTGGCACATTTTTTCCTGGGCAGAATTTAGGTGGTTTGGTGTTGCATTTATTTCCACAGGTGAGGGTGGCTTGATTCCAGCAGAGTGGTAGCCCTGTTTTCGGGTTTTCTGGACAGGAATAATGTTTCCGGGCAGATGGAAACCTAGAGCCCTCCGGAAGGTAGAAGTATTTATTGTCGCAGCTGGGATCAGCTTCCCAGTAGCATTCCAGTGGTGGTACTACGCATGTCGTATCATTCCGGTACGTTCCTTGCGTGGCTGGACTGAGGTGCTCCCAGAAATCACAACATCCACCAGTAAGAACGTTGCAATCAGGATTCCAAAACAATCCAAAGTCACAACGGACTCCCTTCTGCCAACGTCCACCAGTTGCGCTTGAGTTGTCTGGATTTCAAAAATAAAAAGTGATTAAAAATTTAATGAAAAATAATCCAAAGTTATAGGGAGGTTAATTTATTGTTACCTCTACGGCAAGTATCGTAACAGTCACAGTAGCCTTTTTGGACGCAGTCTGGAACGCATTCCGTCCTCGGCGGGCACTTGGCTTCTACAGCGGAAAGACAGGAACCTTTAAGAAGGCTGAAATGGAGTTTCCCAGTCGGACATTGTCTCTTATCAGTGCAAGCTGGGCAACTGATCTTGTACGCTACCAATCCTGCAGCGTTCTTGGTACATTGGATGTAGCTTTCGCATTCATCTGGGTTCGAAAAATTTCCTGCTCCAGGACAGTGGAAATCTGGCAAGCGTTCTATGAAATATTGTTTTTTAAATTTAATTTTAGACTTTATGAAATTTTAACATTTAATTTTTTTCAATTTGAATCAATTTCAAGATACTTTGTTGCTAATAATCTTACTCGGCGGCTCAGAGGGGAGAGTCAAGCACGTGGAAGCTCCCACTAGGGCCAATAGAACTAAAAAGTGGATCTCCATTTCTCCAACGCAAAAATTGCTGCAAATTGACTGTAAATTTCCTGCTGCCTGAAACTAGTTCGCTTGGATCTAATTTCAAACGACTTAAATTGCACTCTGAAGTCAGCGCTTTTATCCTGATTTCGAAGGTGAAATCCACGCATCCATAAGATATCGGCAATCCAGCCTTCGGATTCCTGTCAAATTCTTGCCTCGAAACAATACGTTTGAGATAACTTTTTTTTTGACATTGGAAAATTCTGTTTGCTATTACACTGGTTAGAAAATTGACCTACATTAACTTATCAATTTTGCAGAATGAATTCAAAAACTTGATGGGGGAAAAATATGGTAAAATGTAGGGAATACACCTTGGACACTGGATGGAATTTCAAGGACGGCTACCGCTGATTAGTGAATTTCCGTTTAAATGACCTCAAAGGACTGGAATGGCGGATTTAAATTTTTTACTTAGCAGTTTGGAACTTAAGAACTAGAACATTCCACGTCTAATTTCTCTATTACTAAAATATTGTACAAATGTTGAGGACTATTGGTAGACAATTATTAATCATTAGTAATTAAATCGGTAGGAAAATACTGGAAGTACTCTAACCCAATGAAGGACGTATAGGAAGGCCCATTTTCAGGAAATATCACAATGTATCATTGAACAAAGGTTTGTATTTTGATAACGAAAAAAAAATTGCGACAACAGAGCGAGCATTTTGATTGTCCTTGTCAAAAATTCACCAGGCACAGAAAGGACCTGAGGAAAGAAACTGATTATTAGACGTTAAATCTAATGTTAAAACTCAGTCAAACAATTTGGTTAAAAATTAGCATGCAATTCCTAGCAGCCCCGTTTAGCCTAGATAAGGCGTTTGAGTCTATGCATCAAAGTATCGCTCTTCTCCCTGCTTCGACGGATGAGGACGGATGAGTTGCCAACGTATTGAACAGTGGATGAAGTTTTAGCCAATAGGAAGCTCTTGAGTGAGTGAGGCGGAACGCCCTCAATTTTAATTGTCAAATCAACGCTTGGGAATCCATCTATGGAACTGCTCAGGATGGGTATTTGGTTTGCTTCAAAATTTGCCCATGAGAATTCGGTCAGGGATTTAAGTGATGTTAGGAGAACAGTGGCGAAGACGACATCAGTACGTCGACCCGTCTCATTCGACACAATTTGAGAATTATCCAAATTAAGTTCACTTAGGAACTGGCAGGACTGGACAGACCTGGCAATTTCTTTGAAAGTTGATTTCTCAGTACTGGTCTTCACTTTCCAGTTCTGCATGACGAGAGTTTGTAATTTTGGAAGGCTGGCAGTGAGAGATTTGATTGTAGAAACTAGGACCTTGTCTTCAATCCAGAGGGAAGATGCGGAGTCACTCTTTTCTAGGCTAATGTCGAGGTGAGTCAATTTGTTATTTATTTCGAGATGAGCAAGAATATCGTATGGTCTCCAGGTTTGTGTTTTGCTCAGTTCAACGCTCATCCCTCCGATCCGAAGGAAGGAAAGTGAGGATCCGAGGGGAAGACCACGGGTAGAGTGATTGACAGGTTGAGTAGAATTCGAGAGACTGAGGATTGACCCGAAACCGGAAGATATTTTCTTTAGCTTTGTTGTTGATCGCTCAAGCGTCAACTCCCGCTTTTGACTGGAACTGTTTGAGCCTAGCGTGTCTGTGTTAGCGCGCTTGGAACGGGAGCTTGAGTTTACGTGAACCCGGACGCCAGATAGATCAATGTCTTGGATGTTTGATGACCGGAATAAGTTTTCAAGCCCCTCCAGTGACTTTTCATCCTGAAACCAAAAACAAAAAGTCACTTTATTAAATAGGGATTGCAAAATACAGATTATACGAAGGAAACACTAGAAATAAGCGAGAACTCTCGACAGATCTAATCCTAACAAAAAGGTCCCAGTTTTATGGCTTCAGAATTCACTTGAATCTCCCTGAATTCTGAATCCAGAAAACCGTACCTCAGCATTCAGCAATGGCGGTGTCAACGATAGCACCTTTGAGAAATGGAGTCTAGCGAGTTGGAAATCAAAATCCATACTGCAGTGAACTGTTGGCGAAATCGGAGGCACCGGAATCTTAACATGTCAATTTAAGCAATTACTCATTGGCGTTCATTTATCTGAGAACAATGGTGTCGGATTTTTGCATTTTCTACCCAATCGCCATACGTTTTGGCAACAACTAATTATGACTTCGTGTCCAGCACTTGAACAACTTGTCGACGAACAGTGGATCGATGTTGGGCCACTCCTGGGTCCTGGGGCATAAGTTTTCAAACTCAATTCTCAGTATTTGCCCGTCGTGGGAAAAGCCTTCGCTTCAAGTCGCCGCATCTGAAAAAATCAAGGGGACTTGCATCGGCTGGCTTCACAAGAATCTCGAAATTTTTTATGAGAGTTGGACCATTTCTTGCTTTCACTTCCGCTGCTCTTTTCTTGGCCGTCGTATGGGAGGATGCCGCAAATGCCAACAAAGAAAAGTTTCTGTTTACCATGAAAACTTTTTTAAAAAAGTCTCAAGTTTAACCAAAACAGGATGAAACGCTTTTACTAGAAGAATTGGAAAATGAAATTTTGGCAAGACAATCCCTCAACCGGAATGATTTTTTTTTTTACAAAGCGTGCATGCTGAAAAATGGTATCGGTCGATGACCGTCACTAATTTCGCCTTAATTGAATCCCCGTCTTATCCATTACGAAAAATCCACTTAAGATCAGTGATGCATTTTAATTCAAGTTATATTTCATATCGACCAGCAAAAAAAATGAGAATCTCGTCTGCCGATTCCATCGTTTTCAATATGGGCTTGACGTGGATTCTATCTCCATCTTATCAAAGCTCACTCGAACCGAGAAACCCATTAGAGATCCTTCCAATTGAGATTCAATTGACAAAAATGGGTAATCCGAGCTCGCCCTTCTCTCCACTATCACTTCGTCTGCAAATTGATGACTATTATTCACATTAGATTCCTCAAGGGGTCAAATAAACGTCCCCAGCTCCTTTTAGAGAATGTCAAGTTCAATGGGCACGGAGTAAGACTCCCACGGTGGGAGTGAGGGAACGCATAGGGATTCTCAATGAAATTATTTTTGAGACCACCCTCCTGGACCTACGCGCCCACTGACCCTATATGAATTTGATTTTCAATCCTTCTATGACTGTCCCTCAAGCCACACCCGGATGATCAAAAATTGGTTCCCCAATCAATCAAGGCTAAGACAGAAGGAAGACTAGCCAATGGCTGATTAAGACATGTTGAAAATGGAGATGGGCGGTTCGATGGAGGTAATGGACTCAGAATATTTGCACTCAAATTCAATTCCCCTGTCCAGGAACCACTTCCGGCGGCATAATTAACTCTAATACAAAGGAAATCAAGGTGCTGAGATGCTTTTGTGAGAAAGGCGGGGGCGGAGTTGTCTGCGAGGAATGGAATTTCCTCCATTGTTACTCATACCCCTTCTGCCCATCTTCTCCAATTTCCTATTTATGACTCAAGATTTTTCTCTGATTTTAATTTTTTTTTTTTGCATTTCATTCACAACAATACTCGGACGGACCCCAATAATAATCATTTCTAGGAAGATTATGATGACGAGCCGAACCGGTTTTCATTTTTTTTTCTTTTTCTTTTTTGGATTCATTAGTCTACAAGGAAGAAGAAATAATTTGATCATGATCTTGTGAAATTAAAAAAAATGGATAATTTTACTTTGTTAACTTTTTCTGCAACGGAGAGCAGGGACGGGAATGATGAAGACCGTGGATAGAAATTAACTTCTCACACCGTCACATGTACGTGTCAACCGTCTTCAAACAAAAGTCGGCGAAAAAGAAGAGCTGAGCCAACGCCCTCCTTTCAACAAATTTAAAGCGTGAGGAGCTCATAAAAGAAGAGGAAGAATGTGGAAATCTCTGCTTACTCGGATGAGCAAGCATCTTCTGCAACAATGGACTGATGACAATGGGAGAGCTTTAATTCAATCAATGCAAAGTGTATTTAAATAACTCAGTCAGATAGAAATTGAGTTATGAGTGACCAAGGGTTATGAAACCATTGGATCACTCATCCAATCTGTCAAGGGATTAAAAGGAAGCATTTTCATTAACAGCGACTCAAGAATTGGACTTCATTCATTTAGCAGAAGTACCTCTCCGCCCTTGAGACACGAATCGGGTGCGGCTAAGGGAAAGCTTTCAATTTCCTCACGACTATGATGCTCCTGCCTTAATAAATTTTTTTCAGAATGACGCTTTAGATTCCAGTGTAGTAAAATGCTACTGAAAAATACAATCCTGAACTCTCTGCCTCAGTGAGCTAATTCCTTAAGAAGCGAAAGGAAGAAAGTGAACCTAAAAAAGGTAATGCTGAAATTAAGAGTTCCGCTACTGTGCTCCAACCTTCATGACTCAAGAATTGGACTTCATTCATTTAGCAGAAGTACCTCTCCGCCCTTGAGACACGAATCGGGTGCGGCTAAGGGAAAGCTTTCAATTTCCTCACGACTATGATTCTCCTGCCTTAATAAATTTTTCTCAGAATGACGCTTTAGATTCCAGTGTAAGTAAAATGCTACTGAAAAATACAATCCTGAACTCCCTGCCTCAGTGAGCTAATTCCTTAAGAAGCGAAAGGAAGAAAGTGAACCTAAAAAAGGTAATGCTGAAATTAAGAGTTCCGCTACTGTGCTCCAACCTTCATGCTCATGGATTATTAGGAATAATTTTTAGGCGTGCAGGTGTTTCTGTTGTCAAAATAATAAATACGGAAATCATGTTGTGAAGAATTGTCTTCCTCCATTATAGGGAAGATAGTAAGGATGATAAAGGACGGACCGAGATCCTGCACTAAGTTTTACCTCCTGTCAGGAGTCGTTGACCATTTTTGGAAAAGATTCATTGGACCGTTACACGAAAGCAAAAGGGCCTTAGGAACTTTTCGCAACTAACTTATCCATGATTTCCTTAAAAAAAACAAGAGTCAATTTGTGCTTCTGAACAATTTTGCTCCTCGTATCCATTATCGCCTCAAAAAAAATCGAGTGAAACTTAAAGGTGTACCATTAAGGAAGAAATTAATGATAGCCGCAAACCCTTAGCTCAACTTGATGGATTTTACTCTCCTGACAAGAAATCTCAATAATGGAATTAATTATTGTCTCTTTTGAAGTAAGCACTTGAGAAGTTAGGGAATTTAGACAATGGAATTTAGGAGAATGACGCTTTAAGCACGACACTTCGTGCACTCACTCATCCAGTGATCGATAACTTAAATGCTTCCTGTCAAAATTCATCACTTCCAATAATTTCCCGTCATTTCATCCTTATCTTCATCACATCCTCACCTCCACTTAATTTCTTTGACCTCAGACCAATTAGAGACAGGGATGATGAAGGAAAGCGAGAAAGTGATTAGAATCGTATCAGCAGGCGATGGGAAAAATGAGAAGTTTTGGTGGTGGTGGCGAAAGGGGAATTTGCCAAGAAAGAAAAAACTTTAGCACGCACACACGTTTATCCAATAAAATGAGAAAAGAAAGAAAAATCTTGAACAAGAGGGCGAGCCCGTTACTTTGTGTATAACAAGCGGGGGATGAATTTTAGGTTTTGAAAAAGTATTCTCTTGATTACAGAAATTATAAGTTAAATTAGGTCAAATTAGGCATAAGAGTAGTAATTGTCTTACCTCGATGTAGCAAGTCCATCCTTGGAGGGAGAGGAGTCGTAGCGTTTGATTTCGGCTTAGACTAGTTGACACGAGTTGGAGGGCATCGTCCCCAATGACCACATGCGGTGAGGAAAGATCCAAGAGTTTTAGAGATACATTTTCCTAAAATATTAAGATTTTAAGTATTCAGATAAAAATAACTAATTTTAGGTTCAGCTTCTTCTGCAATTTTTTCATGTATTACAAAACAAAAGTGGGGGACAAACCTGTAGACCGAGTAAAATCGGCAGAACATCACAAAGCTTCATTCCTTCCATTCTCAGAGAATCCAGGCATTTTGTTTTACGGATCGTTTCACCCAGGCAGATCACGTCCTGAAATTTTTCATAAAGAAATATTTTGAGAGGGGCTTTCTTATTGTGTTACGTTGAGAGCTCCTGAAAGATTTTCCCATTGATCTCACTCTGTTTTAAATTCATTGGTATAATTCTTTGTTTAAATGCAATTAGCCGCGGCTATGCTTTCTTTCCCATCGTCCAGTTTCGGATGCGTATTAATTTGAATAAATTTTTGTCGCGAGGCGTATCCCAATTCCATTAGTTTCGCCATTTTTAATTCATGAAAAAAAAGAGGAAAAAATTGACCTACCTCCCAGTTCATCACGCATTTGGAAAGGTTGAGACTCCTTAAATTTGAATAATTATGTGGATCCCTGAGAGCAGCAAAAATCCCATGGAATCCATCAACCTCGTGATTCTCTTTATCACAAATAGGGACAGGGAGAAAGTTCCGCTGGAAGAGAACAGAGTCTGAATTCCGTTTTTCTGACTCTACGAGTAGGGTTCCCTGATTTTTCTTCCGCCGAATCGAAGGTGACTTTACTGTTCTTGGTAGTGAGGTGGGAAAAGGAATTTGCTTGAGACTAAATGGACTCATTGGCGGAAGTGGCTCAGCAACCATGTCCAACTCCTCATCCGTGTGAGTGGATCTCCAGCTTCCTGCTAGGCTCACTGACAAAAAAGACTTTTCTCGGAGTAAGTTGGCAATTGAGCGAAATCCATGTGGTCCACAGCCTAAGTGCGGCAGATGGAGAATGTCAAGTGTCTCATGGGCTTTGATGTATGAGCCCAATTGTTCAATCTGAGTTGACGTCAAGTCCATGTCTAGCACTACTTTCATTAGAGGCACATTGCGGGAGAGTATGAAGCAAAGTACATCAATTATTCCTTGAAATTGGACGTGCTCTTTGTCCTCAAGACAAGTCATTGAGATCTCTAAGCACTTTAACTTCTTTTCACTGAGCAGACGAAGTAACTGACCGGAAACTAGGTTAACTTCAACATGACTCCAATCTTGACCTTGTATTTACAAAAAAAAAATAGGAAAAATGTAGCACTACCTCAGAATGGGTGAATTGCAGCGTAAGACTTACCTGGTACACTTGAGAACTTGACACTGTTGATAGTCTCGTTGAGGCAGAGGCCTTCGACTAACCGGGATAAAGAGCATCCAGGACGGATCAATATTTCAATGCTCTCAAATGGGCAGTTTGGATCTAAAAAGTTTTAATTACCACTTTAAATATTTCACACAAAATTTCCGGGAAAAAAATGAGGCTTACTTGAAATGACTTGCTTCCATTCCGAGACCCACTCAGAGTTGACGTGGATTGTCGCATGCCTCATGGAGCGAAGGATTGAGCAGACGGAGCTCAAGTTTGTTTCATAGAACCCACCAGCTCGTAGAAATGCCAACAAATAATTGACGGAAACGTCGAGGAGTGTGAACATGTTGAGTACGGCAGATGATTTCTTCTGAAGGATTTCCATAGTCAATTGGAAGACATTATAGGCAAGATTTGAATTCTGAGGATTGGGTTCCGTGAGCTTCTCAATTCCTGGAAGGAGCTTGAGTTCTCTCCGTAAAATATTCGGGTAGTTGACTCTCGTACTCAGGTAATTGGCTGAGAGAAAAATATTCATGAGGGGATGAAGAATTCCAAGGGAGCTGAGTCCATGCTTTTTATTATTCTTCACAAAAAATCCACGCGCCTTGGTCAGAATCCCTGTTTTGAGGATATCCAGTGAGCCACAGGCGTCCATCACTTCCGACTCACTGTACTCAGATCTCTGCTCACTCAGCTTCTCCAGTGTTAATTTCCCAAGGTCTTCAAATACTTTGAGCCACTTGCTGGGTATGCTGGATTTTGAGGGTGATGAAGAATCAGATTTCGTGAGCCCGTTTTGATAAATTAGTGATCTGAGGATGCTTCCATAAAATTCAGAGTCTGTGAGTGGAACATCTCCAACTTCCTCAAAAACAAAGCAGAGTAGGAGACACATAAATGGATTTGAGGCTAGAATAGCAAGATCATGTCGCTCCGCCAGTATCTCAATCAGTCGACTCTCATCCCCAAACTTTCGCCCAGTGAAGTATCGCCGGACGGCAGATTGGATTTGTGCCCAGTCCATCCCGTTCACAATAAATCTTCGCTTATCATCACTGCTCATCTTTGAGCGAGACGTGAGAAGAACCGTGGCTTGAGGAAATGTAATCCCATTCATTACGTCTTCAACTTCCGTAAGGACGCTCCCCTCTCTCAAATCATCCAAACCATCCAGTATGATAAGCAGACTTGTATTTGTGAGTTTCTCCAAATATTTCCAGAGGCTTCCGCTCTTGATCCTCGCCAGGACTGAGCGCTTCGTAATGAGCTCTGTATTGATGAAACGGGAGAGGGACCCTCGTACCTCTCGCAGTGGGATATAAAGAACAAAACTAAATTCACCCATCCGGCTATTGAGTGGAGTATTGGTGTAATTGTACGATTGGTACGAAACCCACTCTTGAACAAATTTGAGACAGAGAAGCGTTTTCCCTGACCCAGCGTCGCCTTCCAACCATGATGCTCTATGCTGTTCCTCTTCATTCTAAAAAGAAGAAAAAAGAAAAATGTTGATTCGAATCTGGCGAGTCGTAAAACAATGATGGGAATAGAGATCTAATCTTCAAAACTCAATTTCTTTCCTTAATCCTCTCCCAAGCTTCCTTAGACGGTCATTCCTACCTTTATCTTGTATTATTCAATTTCCTGATACGGATCTCAACAGGAGAATTTTACGATCAATCAAATGGAATTTAAAATCAAGCATTGCCCATAAAAAATAATAAAAAAAGAAAAGTTAGAGTGAGCCTGAACATTGGAAAATCAGGATGTGTCCAGGAGGGGTCTCCATTTTTGTGACCTTGTGTACGACTCATCCCAATCACTGTACGCGTGTGAATGGGGTTGAACCCCAACTTCTAGCATTATGTGATAAGAGTCTATGCATCAGTGTAATTATAATTTAGGGAAAAGTATGTCATGGGGGAAGAAATTATTCCATTTTAATTTTATATCTGGAAGCGTCAGACTTGAGTAAAATCTTCCCATGATCCCCTAAAGGCTTTAAATCCCAAATATTCTGAACGGGCTTTCATAAATAATGATGATGAGCCATTAGCGTGCCTCCTCAGAATCCTTCGCCATGTACGATCAACCAAATTTGCTTCTAACTTTTTGATGAGATCGAGTGAAGTCAGTAGCTAAGCAAGCGAAGCTGGAGTTGACTTACAGTTTTTGAAAAGATTTGATGAGGGAGGACTGGCTGGAAATTTTCCTGGAGTGAGTGCTCTCCAGTACATCGCTTCTTTGAAGTCTGGAGTCCATAGACGGGGCTGTGAATTTTTTCAGGGGGTAGAATTTGGTAGAGTACTGGACAAATCTCATCCAGCTCTGCTGAGCTTCTCATCGTGTGCTGTCTGTACCACTGAGGGGCTTCCAAGTACGTGTCCAGCATTTCACGGTATCTAAATCAAATAGACAAACCCATTCATCATTCCGTCCCGATAAAAAAGAAAACGCCCTCCCCCTCTTCTTCTTCCACCTATTTTTATCATCTTCCTCAGAAAAAGAAGCCAAAAACAAAAAGAAAAAAGATTCTGCAGGGAGTGATCTCCCACTTTATTCTTCACACCTTGGAAAAACAAGAGAGATCTTCTTCAAAAGAAAAAAAATTCATCACCCGCACTTTCTTTTATTAAATCTTGGAAGTGGTAGAGCGAAAAGGCAAAGCTTCATTCCGCTGCAACGCTCAAGCGAGAATTGACATAGAACAGACGTGACAGGAAGAGGGTCGTTCATCACATCCCAAGACTTTAGCTTTATCCTCCTCGCACTTTCCTTCTCGCTAAGTTTAACCTAACCTTGACCAGAGTAGACACGCTACCAATGCCAACTCGAGGCTGAGATAAAGATAAATCTAAAATATTATTCCCTCAAGTTTGCAAGAAAAAAAAGCAATCTTAAAAAAAAAGTCTGTTAGTTTTTTTTTGTTTTTTTGAATGCGTTTACCTGAGAGCGAGGGCTTGCTGGAGAAATGGTATGACGCCCAAGTCCTTGTCCATCGTCCCAGTTGTTGTGTTAGATGGTGACCTGCCCCATGACCTAAGGGACGCCCGGGCTGGGAACCGAGTACTCCCCATTGATACAATAGGTTGACTCTTTGCTAGGCTCAGCGGAGGATTCTGAAAAGAAAAAAAAAAGTTGTATTAAAATTAAATCCGAGGTAATAAATCTCTGACTACAGTTGAAATTGTTAATGAAAAGCAAACCTCTTCAGGTTAACGCTATTTCACAATTTCCAAAAATAGTGGAACTTTCACACCACGTTGCGATACTCTACTTAATTAGATTCACCAAAGGACAAGATGATAGATTTCCTTTGGGTGTTAGAGATCCCGTTGATGAACTATAAATCCATTGTTCAGGTCTGAATGAGTTTCACGACAAGGTAATCAAGAGACAGAAATCTTAATATTTTCCTAGTAAATACCGATAACACGACCAGCAGCAGGACACTTACACCTCAAAATTGACTAAACATGCAGATCGAGTTACGAAAATAACAATGAAAGACAACGAGTAATAAGTAGCTTGAGGATTTATTGACCTCCTTCTCAATAAATTTCCTTTGTGATTAATTTGCACATGGCAATATTTTTCATACGCAGAAGAGCTTCCTTTTGTAGAAACCTGGGTTTAATGACGGCAATACCACCACTGGCATAAATAAGTATAATAGAATAACAGAAATAACATTAATGACTCAACAAGCACTAGTGGACGAGGCGGCTATTCCAGCCTAACAGACGCAGAACCTCATAAAATTAAAGCAAGAATTTGCAAATTAGATCTCCGCAAACTGGTACCACCTGAAAAGATTGCTACCGTGAATTGAAGAGATGATAGGGGGACGCTGTTTTTTTTTTTTTAATTTTGAGGTAAACGATCCAAACGAACGTATACTTGGTCTGTAATATCAGCTCAAAAGAATATTATTTGAATTAAAAAATATTATACTTGGCTAAAATATAGCGTTCAGAAACAAAGTTAGGTTGCCTCCAACCCAAGCCCAACTTTGCCATGAGCTAAAATCGTTTTAACTATATGACTCCCACGAACTAAAACTGTAAAACATGACAGACTGGTAGCAAAATACTATGGTAAATTTTTCCTATAATTATCGAACGGGGCATTCCTTTCTATTTGATAACAGAGAGCTGACCATGGTTTTATGCCCGCATCTAGTGCCCCTTGAGGTAACTAAAGGTCAATCAGCTAATCTTACAAAATTAAACACGCGATAGGTCAATCGAAAGAGCTCGTTCTCCTGTTTCTAGAAATACACCACTGACCTTTTTTACGGAAGCCCGACACCAGGAGCCGCCAAACTTTAGGCGGAACATCAACGACCTCTGGTGGCCAGACTGTGGAAGATCAAGTATATGGTCTTTTTAGAAACAGGAAACCAAGCTCTTTCTATTGTATCGCTTGTTCAATTCTCTGAGATTAGCTGATTGACCTTTGGTGACCACTAGATATGGGAATAAAACCATTTCCCACCAGCTTGGCATTCGGACACTGGGGAAGGGGGGGGGGGCGGCACGGGAGCGGGCATAGAACCATGGTAAACTATTCTGCCCTTTTTCATCAATTATAGAGATATCCCCAATACAGTACCATCCTTAGGCGACGTCAAGCCTGAAAAATAAGGCTATGGGCTTCATTCACTTATCATATAGAAAGCCACTGTGTCACGTAAACCAAGCTAAATATAGCCGATATCGGCTAAATTTAGCCTGTCTATATTTAGCCGATCACTAGCTAAATTTAGCCGACCTAGCTAGATATAGCCGAAGTCTTGTTTCGACGGCGAGGGAGACTATCTTTAATTAGGGGAAGATTCTAGTTCGTTTTGATTATCTTTAGAAAAAGGAAAGCTTAGTAATACTATAAGAAATGGTGCTTCGAAACCAGACCTGAACAAAATCCAAATTGGATCTAAGCGTGGTTAAAGCTTCTGGCTAATGGCACATTATAAAATTAAATTAATAGTAAAGACGCATCATTAAGTTTTTATGATCACGTGCGCACTTCATTGGTTGTCATTTCGTTATTACTTAGCCGCGCGGGT
>JABASM010001347.1:0-15107 GCA_019776545.1 Brachystomella parvula | reverse complement strand
AGCTTGATTGATTAGGTTAAAGTAATTGTTAATTTTTCTACCGATCACTGAGCGCCTGAAAACCAACTCATTATTATTTCCTGCGGCTTGACATTCAAGCTTTGTCTCAAAAATGATTCACAGAATAGAGCTAGGAGCTTGGGAAAATTACTGGGGAATTCACAATGTTCCATACACGCGCCCGGAACCCCTCTTGTAACAATGTACCGAATCGCTGAAAATCAGGCTTAGTTTTTGACGCTTAAGTGCATACTTCCTCCCAAGCCGCCCATGCTGGAAGAGACAGAAGGTCGGCAGATACTTTTACTAGGAATTGGGTCAACAAAAACTATAACGTAGCCATCCTTATTCCAATGAAACTTAAGCACCTGTCTTCGGCAGGCAGAACCGGGCTTTCTCCTTTCAGGTTCATGTCCGCATGGGACAAGCAATAAACTGAACTTACAGAAATCGGAGATCAGCATTTAATGAAAAAAATGACGAAGCAACACCGCGAATGCAAGAAATGTGGTGCCAGCGCTCGAAAACGAACCAATTTTCTACACCATCAAGAAAGAGGGAATTGAAAAAGGAAAGTTCCTATGACAGGCTTTAAGAAGTATTTGTGTATACCGAGTCCAAACAGCGAGCTATTCGCTGCTTCGAGCCTACCACAAGCCATAAACTTTCCTATAATAGTACACATTTTTACAAGCCTCAGAGTGGGCAAAAAAAAATTGAACGCAAGCGCTTTTTAATTTAAAAAGTGATACAAGTGAGGTTCCGGGGCACTGATTTCCAAGGACTGCTACATTACAACTATCAAAGGAAAAAATTTGAAACTTGACAGAGTCATATTTTGGAAAATTGCGAATTCCCGAGAAATTATTGCAAGGCCGTAGCTTTACGCTATAGATATTAAAGAATTTTTCCGTGAAAAGCTCCCTATAGTTTGTTCATACTTTATTCAAAGTAATGAGCTTAGAACACGATCGTGGTGTTTGATTTGCAATATCGTTAAAGGTTTTGAAGGTACGCCGCTTCAAAGTTTTTGACCTACCTTGTATAGAGTTCATTGTTGCCCCCTGCACGACAAGATAATGCAAAAAAGGGCCTGAAGAGGGATGAACAGGAAAACAAAAGGCAAACTTAAAAAGTAATTGAAAACCCATGGATACCAAGCAAAACGAAAAATTTTTTAAAAGACCTAAAAATATTTACGATAGAGAAAAACATAAAACTTCCTATAAAATGGAGATAAAGCTTCAAAAATGTGAACCAAAAACTGTAACTAGTTTCTTACGGGAAAAAATTTAAAAAAATGCTGTACTTACAATATCGGTTTTGACATCTAGCTTAAGTAGAGGTATGAGATGCCTCAATCCCTCCCTGATATCCATCTCACATGCAAAGAGACGCTCAGAGATTTGGTTTTCTAATTAAATCCACGACGACAAAATCATGCAAACTCGAAACTAGAGTAGAGGAAATTAAACCTGAATTTTAGTTGCAGGTGAAACTATAAGAAAAATGTGCGTAGTAGATTTTAGGAATTCTTCTTGCACAGTAGGGGTACTCTGCTCCTTGGTCGCACGGGAAGATGAGGGCATCATTGATTACAGCCCCTAAATTTGTGGATGATGAGGATTTCAGACGAAGAGTTGAAATGAGAAAGCGAGGATGGGAAGGGGCACTTGGCACGTGCTTTCACGCTTCCTAAAACCGTGACACCCACGAAACTTTCTCCTAATTTTTCACAACTAAATGAGAGGGTCGTTGAGTGGAAATCAATTCAGGGGTAGCCCGGTTCACAAAAAATCCACTTAGCATAGACGATAATGATACTTAGTCAACGTCAACTTTAGGAAGAGAATCTCCAAGAATCCAAGAAACTAAAACTTACTTTCACCGCCTTCCACTTCAAAAGATATATAATCATAAAAATAATTGAAAAGGAAAGAGAGTATGAATGAGGGGACAAATATTTTCTTCGTTGGAAATCCCATTTGCTCATTATTACTCCGAATCAGTAAAAATTCACAAAATATTTCTTGCTACAATAATAATTCTGCCTCTTGTGGTTTTTCTCTATTTTTATAAAGCTAATTAACCCCTATGTAAATTCCAGGCTGCCCTTACATCCGTTTTCCTTAAGAAACCCTCCAACTCCAACTTTTTTCTTCCTCTAAATAGTCTGACGTCCGTTCATTCTCATTAACAAATTTAATTTACCAAAATTCTTCGTCCACGTACTTTTACTTTTTTTTGTATTTGCGGAAAGTAGGTTTACTCTGATCAGCAACTTTTTTGATTAACTACGGCACCCTCCGGGGAAGTGAATTAAATTGCAAAAAGTTTTTTAATTGATACTCTAGGTTTTTTTTATTTTATCCTAAATGAAACCCAATAAACAGTAAAAAATGAGTAAAACCGGAAAGTGAAATAATTTTATTCAGACTTTCTCCCTGGGGAAAGCGGTGAAAACGATAAGTTCACAGAGGGCAAATCTTCCTTTGCTCTTCACAAGGGAGGAGATGAATCAAGACTGTCTCACCGTAGAAATCAGAGGAGGGGAAAAAGAGGATTTCGAAAAAGAGGGATCGATATTTGGGCAAACTCCGTAAAGAGAAAAGGCGGCAAATTCTAAATCCAGTGCAGCCAAGGAGATCCTCTCCAAAATTTCATTCTTTCTTTAAGCCAGAGTCATGAGATATGATCCCAAATCTCTTCTAAATTTAATATTTTGAACACTAGAGAGGGATTTATTAGAAAAGAAAAGTGGGCTGAAGAGGATCTTAGACAGATTATTTTTCCAATTAATAAGAAATCCTGAGATCCTCTCCGCCAAAGTCATGAGATATGATCCCAAATCTCTTCTAAATTTCATATTTTGAACACTAGAGAGGGATTTATTAGAAAAGAAAAGTGGGCTGAAGAGGATCTTAGACAGATTATTTTTCCAATTAATAAGAAATCCCAGAAATTAAAGACCCGCTTCTGAATTTTAAATTTTGCCCCCAGCGCCTAACGACTCTTGCTTAATGTTAATATTTTTCTTTAACTTAAACTAACTAAGAAGAGAAGAAAACTTTCAATTTTCACATTTTCTGGATGAGTTTTGATTTATTATCTCCGTCATACTTTTCACAAATGTTTTTTGAGGCGTTGAAGCTTAGAAGACGAAGAGATAAGAATGAAAGAAGGGAAAGTGAAGAGAGGGGGCTTAATAGTGCACTTGAAATTGTATTAAGAGACACGCACAGCAGGGGAAGTGATGTAATTGACTCATTCTCCTTTCAATAATCATTTGGGAAGAATGCAGAGCTTATTCTCTTTTTCTCTTTTTCAAAACTTTCACTCTTCGGCTCCTTTGTTTTTCTTTTTCCTTTTTCCAGGAATAAATACAAAAGAAAGAAAGACGGGCAGCTTTCTATTGTGATTTTAGTGTCATCAAAGCCGCGAATGCAAAGATATTGGGGAGTTACAAAATTCGACTTCTTAGCCAAAGCCGCTCAAACCAATTTGAGCTAAATTTTGCTCCAAAGCATTTAATTTGAAAGTGCCACTTTTCGTGAAATTCCAAAAAGTCAAAGAACTCCAAAAGTATTAATTGGAAGTGTATACGAACATCTAATTAATAATTTGGCCATTCTTGATGGCCATGTTCTAGCAGCCTTCGACCCGGTCATGCCAATATGGGAGAGCAAGAGAGGGGTAATCAGGAGTAGCCGTGTCAGGGTTAGGCGTGTCATGGGTAGCCATGTCAGGAGTAGCAATGTTAGAGGGCATGGCCACCCAAGTCTGTGGTCATTTGAGCCTAGGCATGGTAGGATAGCCATTTCAGTACAAGTATGTCAAGTTGGACAGGTGAAGACACTCGTGTCACAGTTCCTTTTCGACTTCTGAATAGAAAAAAGCCGAGGAGCGGTTTTTTAAGCCAAAATCTAGGTGGTTTCAGAAATAAACCACTTTTGAGCACTTTTGAGAAAAGACGTCATGCGCAGATCGAACGGCTTCTCCAAAAAAGCCAGATTCGAAAGAAGCGTTCTTCAGAAGCCAAACTTTGTAACTCCCCATTTGTTTGTTTTTATTAGGAAAACTTACGGCTTTTCTATCACAGTAATATGCTTTACGACGCTTCAGTTTTGTTGGCCGCTTACTCCCTGACGATGAGGACCCACTTCGAGTTCCAAATCTGAAAAAAGAAAAAAGAATTTTTTTTGAAAACAAGAAATCAGAAAGTACAGTGGCAAAAACTGACCTCGCTTTAACTCTAAATCCTGGTAAGAAAAATCAGTTTTGGAAAAGTGATGAAAACCAATTATTTTATTGATACTTCAGAAAACGTTGGTAGCGTAAAAAAAAGGTAGTTCATTAGGACAGCACGCTAAGCAAGCCTGCCGAATTTCAAGTTTTTTTTTTTGCAAGCCCACCAAGCTATCGCACTTTCAAAACTGGGTAAAATTTAAGTACGACCTTGGTAATTGTTTCCTGGTTAACTAGGTTTCGGACGGAAATTCTAGAGTTTATTGATAAAAAACTTTGAATTTTTTCATGAAAAAGCTGTGGAAACACCATTGGAGGTTCAAAATGAGGAGTAAAATAAATCTGACTGGGTTAAGGAAGGACTGGGGATGAGAATTAATGAGGAGATGACATTGCTACCGTCAATAAGGGAGAGGGAAAAAGCTCATCGAGCCGTTTTTTGCGAAACTCCCGAAGCTTCACAGTCATCTTTCCAAAACCTTTGACTGTAATCTTCCAACTTTGCTGTAGATTATTTCATAAATCATAAGTCTGATATTATTCAAGGTAAAATTTTTCTCCGGACTAAAATATGTAGCGCACAAAAAGAAATTGCGATCGAGTGTTGGCTTAATAATGGAATTGCTTACATTCTGTTAACGTGAGGATCGTGTGAATTTTCTTGGGATTTTGTACTACTAATTTTGCTTTGTGAAGAATTCCTTCTTCGTTGCTGGCCGTGCTCATCTTCTTTTTCTTCACCACTTCCATCTCCATCGCTCTCATCCTCATCTCCGCCTGAGTTAAATGGAAATTTCGTGAAAACTAAATCAGTATCGTCTTCGTTTTCTTCACTTTTCCCTGTAAAAAGCAAGTAAGGAATTACCATTAACCTTTTCCAAAGATAATATTAATGATGAAATTTATTTCTTTTTCAGTTTTTCTTTTTTTCTTTACAATGAGTGGTGGTAGCGTTGGATGGACGTGATGAAACTGGTAAAATCAAACCCTCATCTGGTGATTCCTTCTTTGAACTTTTTAAATTTTCAAATCTCTGACTTCCCTGAAAGTCAAAAAAAATATGGAAGTTATAAATTTTGAATGTTGGCAGATTTCAAGGCCATAAGCAAATAAAAGCTGAGTATGTCACGTAAAGTAGCTCAGCAGTAAGTAAGTCTTATCCGTGGAAATGTATTCCCTTTACAATTTCTAGACCCAACTTTTCATGTTTCATAACCTCTACCAGATCAAAGAATTAGAAAAAAAGCGATCTAAAAATTCAAAAAAAAAATCGCATAGAGACACATTTCATACGTCAAGCTTCTAGTTTTGAACTCAAAGGCCTGAGTATAATCCAAAGCGAATAATCATGTATATAGCTTCATTGGCGCATTTGCGTGCTTTTCATTTGAACTTTTACGTGCATTTGTTCTGAAATGCTAAACAAAAGTGAAAAGCAGACTCGGATTTTTGAACCTTAGAGTTTTGTCTATTCTTCCAGACTTTTTTAAAATTACAAAAAATAAGTCTGAGCTTCTGACAAGGGAACCTTGGAACCAGTGCGTCATTGATTTCACTGATTTTCATACAATGTTCTCAATAGGGAGTAAGTAAGGTAGTTTGGCTCACTTCTCAGTTTTTCGTGAAGTTTTTACCCCGATCAACCTTTCTTTTCTTTTTCGGATGGGCTTCACTGTATATTTCAGAAAATACATCTGAAGGGCAGGAGCGGACTTACAGAAAAGTTGCTCTTTTTAGGAGACTTAGAATTGTTGTAATTTCATCTTTAGCGATGCATTAATCATCGGATTTCCCAAATTAACACATTGTGCGTAATTGTTAAAAAAAAACTGGAATTGGGGATTCGAAATCGAAGGTTGAGACCGTCGGGAGCATTGATTTATTGAAACGATTATTCTATTATTCTGTTTCCTTACTCTTCTAATGAAAGGTGAGGGCGTTATAGTCGAAATATCTGGTTCTGATGACCAACTATGGCGGTTCTGGAGCTTGTCATAGTTTGAGTATTCCCTCGCGTCTAAAGCACAGGTGGACGTTGAGATTGACCTTTTAAATTTCCCACTACTTCCATCAACGTTCCTTTTACACTCATCCGCAGACACTGAATTCTGAATTCCATCACTTTTCTCACCAGTAAGCTCAAACTGAGAAAAAGATTTCCTTCGAAGTTCCCAAAGTCTAGACAGAGGGCTCCGAGTTTTGACAACAAGAGATTTTGTACTTCCACTCCGATCAAAGGATCTCGAATTTTTAGAGAATCGCTGCTGGTAGAGTCTAGGAACTTGAACCTGCTGAGAATCTTCTTCATCAATTGGACTCATTGTCAAACTACTTATGATTGGGTTCAAGACGACGGATTCCGTCGAACAGAGCACTCAGGTTTGAAGAACTCATTGTAAAAAATAACAAAAAAAATCGGAAAACGAAACAAAAGAAAATCACTTCAAAAATTAAAATTAAAAAAAAAGAGAAACTGAGACCGCTACGAGCAGAAACTCAAGTGGCCTTTTTGTAGAAGTGAAGATTAAAGCGTCCTAGTTCTGAGGGAGGAATCAAGTGAAAAGCAAATCCATGAATCTTTCAAACCGTCAAAAGAGGGTTTCAGACCTTGTGGTGGGCTGAGAGGCTTCCTGCCTGTGAGTGATTCTATTTCGCAGCACCAGAATCTTTATAATAGACATCCAATGATCCATTGTTATTTTACTTGGCAGAAGGAGTAAAGACCCCCTAGATTCATACCATAATCCCATATCCCACCAATAGAATTAATTAGACGTATTTTTACGTGGAAAACTATAAATTTCCAATGAAATAAATGTCTGGAGGGATAATGAAATTCAGGCACATGAGTCTTGTAAACCTTGGTTCAATCAAAACAATTGAACAGTGTTCGATACGCAACTTGCGACTGTCGCAAATTGCGAGTCGTGGTACCAAAAGTTCGCAACCACAACCGAGATTTCTGAAATCGCATTTTTCGGTTGCGGTTGCAACTTATCTAAGGTTGCGGTTGAGATATCGCAACCTAAAAGGGAGTAAGCATTTGGACTGATGATGAGGAGCAATTAGAAAAACACTTTAAACTAAACCATAATTTTTCATCAGCATTAAAATTGCAAGGAATTCAAACTGTACTGGAGTAGCGGCTGGGGTGACTCGAAGCTAAAAAAATTTAATTGAATTCCTGATTAGAATCGCCATTATCGGCACTACTGATTACAAAGAAATTAATCCACCCAAAATTTTATCGCAATATTTCTCTATTGTTTTCATCGGGAGTCCCACAGAAATTCATTTATTGAGTCTTGCTGCCATGCATGAACAACGCTATGGAATTTTAAGTACTATGAAACACAAAAATAAAAATGAGGAAATAAATGTTAACTAGCTGCAGGAAGAAAATGGAGGTAGGGGCTTGGTAGAAATTAACTAAAACCAGAGGCTAAGCTTACCTAATTATTCGGATTTGTTGTAAAAAAAAAAGCAAAAAAAAAAACAGGGCAATTAATAAGGCGGAAAGAATGCTCCTGCAATTTTATTTCTTTCTAGAAAAATCTTCAGTTAATTTAAATGAATTTAAATGTATCTGTTACGGTTAAGCGTAAAAAAACTTCTAAAATTATTCGATCAAGGCGGGCTAAATTTTTAAAAGGAAAGGTGGTGGATTTAAATCTTTAAAAAAAAAAAATTAAAACTGTTTAACGTTTTTTTTTTGAAATTTTTTTTGCAGCAAAAACTTTAATTTAGTTTGCTTTTTCAATATTTTTCTTTTTATTTTAATTTATGTTAATGTTGCTCTTTCTTAATGTTCTGATCTACTCTTTTGACCCGTTTTTCTGAAATTTTGTTTAAGGAATACCTACTTTTTTCTTGATTTGAATCTTCACCTTTCTGATAAACCTTGAACCTGAGACGAAATTATAGTACGACGAACTAGCGTTTAATTCAAGGCAAGCAATTGTTGTCTCATGATTCATTCGAGCAAAATAAGACTGAAACAATGGAAGACGAAAATAAATTACGTGTATAGTAGTACAGTAGAATCAAACCAACTTATTTGTTAAGCTATTTTTTGGGTTAAGCTACAGAAATTATTTTCTTAAGCTTCTGAAGCAAAAATCAGTTAAATTTCAACCAAGGTATTGGGAATGGGGATTGCGATTTCCAGAAAACCAACCAGGAATCCTAACTTATTTTTTAAAACTTTATTAAAAAGTTCAGAAAGTTTACGTGGAAATACCACGGAAGGAATTTTAAACTGCAAAAGCTTTGGGCCAAGAATTCTTTGAAAAATTTTCATCTTGAAAATATTTCTCTTACGTTCTTGATTTCCTTTGGAGAGGGCAGGGTTGGGTGTTTGCTTTTAGGAGGTTAGAAAACCATTTCACTCGGTTGTATGTGAAATAAAATTCCGCGTACTTGTCTCTTTCTTCCACTTTATTTCACATGTCACTCACCTTTCCTTTGATGCCTTTAGAGAAAAACATCAGAAAAATGTCAGCCTACTTCTCATTCAGAACAATGACACTACTAAAAAAGAAGTTTTTCACTTTGAACAGCCTTATCGATAACAACAGCATTTGACGGAAATTATTCGTTAGCTTTTTCAATATATACATTCAAAATTTCAAAAATACCGAAAGAAACCGAACTAAAGATGACCACTTTTTGGTTCGGAATTTCTCATTTTCAGAATCCAGACTCAAAGTCTTCGCTTCTCTCTTCAAATTCTTCCTCTTGTTGGACGAATCCACATTTTTGCCTACTATCGATCACATCCGCATTTACGATTAATAAAAAAGGTCAAAGATTTTCCTTGAAGATAATAATTCAGATCTATGCTCACTTCCGTTATTTTCTTTGATTTCTCAGCTGTATTCCTGCTTTGTCTCTGGTCTCACTGCGTCTTTGACCTCCTTACATTTTAAAATTTATTCCCACGCCCACCTCCCATCCTCCCTTTTCTTCCTAATTAATTGTAAACTCAACCCTAAATATTCTCAGGAAGAAATTATCGCACCGTTGTCCGTTGTTTAACAACCAGTAACTGCTCTATATTCTGGATGGGGAAGTAGAAAACAGACTGACCTAATTATTATCAACTCAAAATAAACTGCCGGTTTAAAATGCAGGTACCTTTATAAAAGGGGCGAAGTATACCCCTCCGATGCACGAGTTTTAAATTTTTTGAGAAAGATTTCCAAATCGAAGCTTAGGAACAATTTACACAAGCTACTAATATAAGTTCACTTTCAAACTTAATAATTTGAATTGAATGCCTAGAGGCCGGCTGCAGTGTCAGTCCGCCGCTTCGTCGCATTCATCTCAGTTTTATGTCGTTTTATGGAAACCATAAAAAAGTAAGCCGTCAGTTTAATCTTTTTGATGACTTCACGGCAAGATGAATTATTCAATGGAATTATGCCGGATGCCGAGGATTTTCATCTCCGAACTGTTGAAAGCTAACTGCCCAGTTCTTCAGAAAAAGAAATGCCAAAAATAATTTTTTGAAATTGAGCTAGACAATTTAGAACATTAGAGTTGATTCGAATTGATTTCCGGCCTTTTCCTGAGTAAATACACCACAGGAGCCAAAGCGGAATGTCCAGAGGATTTATTTCTTTTAACTTGTCTCTCTTGAGGGGAAATTCCAAGGATTAAATGGACCTTGAGTTCAAAAAATTTCTTGGAAAATTTCTATTCCACTCTAAAGCCCTGTTATCTAAATCGAGTCCGAATATTCGACTCGAAAGGGACATTCGTCATGAATACCCTTTGAGCCGAACATTCGGATTTTGGCGGACAGAGTTATAGACTTCGGTGGTGGAAAAAAAATCTTGAGATCTGCGTGGCTGCGGTTATGATGATAGAAAGAAGGTTGTTTTGCTTCTTCGAAGATTACTTATTTTTCGGTTTTTCCGTCTTACTTTCAAAAACTCCTTTGATTACAAGTTTAGATCAAGAGTTTAATTTATAAATGAAGACAGCCTGGAACGTGCACTCGAAAGTATTCGCACAAAACGGTAAAAATAAGGGTTTAATAAGTAAAAAATGTTACTTCTTTGCACAGCAAGCTATAGGTAAGCCAGGTAAGCCCGCCATCCAAATTTTTTTGAAAGCCCGCTTTAAAGTTATCGCACTTTAAAAGATTACGGGGGTGGAATGGGTGTACCACTATGAAGTTTTTTTGAATATTTGATACAAAGCAAACGCTTGGAAATACTTTCAACCGATTGCTCCAACCAAAGGCAGGCATGCGTACTGCCTGAGCCAATGCGCAGACTGTTTTTTTTTTTTCGCGTGGTAGTGATGAGTAGTAGTAGTAGAGCACAAATAATAAAATGTAAGGATAAAACCCGNAAATGTAAGGATAAAACCCGGATTTTCAAAATTCTTTCAGTTGGAGTGTAGTTGGAAACGTAATAAAAGATATCTCGTGCTAATCCATAATAAATTATAGACCCAGCATCATTACACCTTTTCTTCTCATTCACACAGCTATCCAGGCTTTCACGCCGCACCAGAACAATTCTTTTCAAAAAGAAAAGGCATCCGATGGAAGAGAACAATAGGGATTTTTTTTTGCCGTATGTAGAGAAAGTAGAAAGAACTAGCATACTCTCCCCTCCACACGAATTTCATATCAACAAGCTCAAGATTCCGCAATAAGTAGAAAGTATAAGAATGGAATCACTGGAATGAAAAATTATTTTTTTCATCAAACCTCAATCCCCACATTTATAGAAATTCCTAAACAGTATCCTATACATTTCTTTCAGGTTGCTTCTGGGAGGGGGAAAAAGAAGCTCGTTTGTTGCTAGCAAGGTGGCTAGACAACGTTTGTTTGGTCACCGTGGGGCTTAGGACAGATGATAGCATAGACATGGAAAAGGCCGCTCCGTTAGTCTAGACGGCAAACGCCCCTCTGTTTTTTAAAAAAACCTGCCAAGAAGGGTTAAGAGATCGGAGCGCAGTTTTTGTTTACTTTACGGGAGGTTGCCTTGCCATTTTCAAAACGAAGCTGAAAACATTTTTATTTTATTTTGAGTTCCAAGCCTCATAACTGGAGTAACCGATAACCGATCCGGTCAAGTGATACGTCAATCAAAAGCGCTTTGTCCCCTGACTCTGAAACTATACCCCAAATTTCCCTTTTCAGTCCACAATATGGCCCGTAGAGGTAATTTTATGTCTAGCGTAAGTTCTGGAGACCCCTAGTAGCTATATTGTAGGTCAGGGGATCAAATTAGGGTCAATTGTGGTAAGCTTTTAGAATCAGGGGGCATACCTCTACGGCTTGGCAGCCGGATCGATGTGGTTGGTGACCTCCAAAGGTCAACGAGAGGCCAATGCCGAGAAATTTCGCTTGAAAAAGTTGTGGGAATGGTTTATAAGCTGTTATACCGTTATACATGTTATACATTTTCTAAAAATTACTTTATTCATTGACCCAACTGTACGAATGAAATTAATATGCACGTGGTCTATTAAAGCGGTTGAGAGCTTATCCAAGGCTGCTTGCTTGCTACCGTACAGGGTCTTCCAAATTAAACGCTACACATATATCTGGGGAAATTTTTTCAGCGATTTAATTCTGGCCACTTAAGGGACTGGCCACTTGTGACAGTTGTTACAAACTAATGCAAAATACATGTAACATAGATGGGCAGCAGTCCTTTAAGGGTTAATAGTGATATTTCTGCAAATATCAGGTAAACTCCAAATTGCTCAAAAGTAGTTTAAATCCAGATAGTTACTTCAGTGCAGTTATTTCACTCAATAATAACTTGCTGCAAATGGCTTCAATTGGCCTTTGAAAAAATTTGCCCAGATATATGTGTAGCGTTTAATTTGGAAGACCCTGTATTCATTCATAGACAAAAAAAACAGTCAAGTTTTGTTGGTCAAGGGAACGTTCAGAACTGCTGGACAGCGATTTTGCTGATTTGCACAAATATTTCTTCAGTTTGTGAGAAAGTTGCCACACTTCAAAGTTTTTTGAAAATTGTGCACCAAATTTTCAGGTTGGATGAATTCTGATATAACACAAAAGAATAGACATTTTAAAGAATTTAATCAAAAACGAATCATTTTTTTTCGGGAATCTAAACATCCGTGTTCGCTTATTGGAAATCTCGCACAAATCCAAGGTTGGTGGACTGGGAGAGAAACTACAACAATTTTTGCGTTGCCAAGTCCACCAACCTTGCACAAATCAACAGATTCTCTACAACAACCACATTAAATTGTAAGAGACATAAGGCAATTTTTTACGTTTACGGAAAAAAACTTTTTCGATCATGTCCCCATTAGAAATGATGATGTTTACATGTTGATTGCTAAAAGAATTTAATCAAAGAAAAACCGAGATTGAATTCAATAACTTCAATGAAAAAAAAGAAAGAGAAACGCCCGTTTGCGAGCTTGAAATATCCAGCTGAGAAGCAAGGTAGATATTGGGAAATCAATATAAGATTCTCCGATGGATTTCAATAAAACTTGGCAGGTAGCTGGCCCAAACCCATACCCCAAACCTTGGTACAAAAAGAAGCAAGGCATTGACTTTTTGTGATCTTGCGGGGTCATTCAAGGCTATGTGCAAAATATAGCATACTTCCTTTGACTTAAAAAATGCCTTGCAGAGGTCGCCAAAGCGAACGCGGAACACAATTACCTCGAGCGGCCATGTTGACCAAAAGCGTCAAGTATAACAAGTTTTCAGAATCTGGAAACCAGGAACTTTCGAATGATTGATCGCTTGTTCGCATTCCATGAGCTCAAGTGGCTGACCTTAGGTGACCTGCAGATGTCACAGAAAGTATATGCCCTGCTTCCTTCCTGTAGGAAGGTTAGAGGCATGGGTCAGGTCTACCTGCCAAGTTTCATTGAAATCCGTCGAAGAATCTTATTTCGGCTGCTGACTTGCCTTCTCCTTTACCTCGAATTCCGCAAATTCTTCAATAGGCGATAGAGTAGGGCTGAATGAAGCTACGTTAAATTTGGTTTTTCACAATACCTTGCCGCTAATTTTCTGAATTCTGCTACTTTAATATACATAAACATAACTGCAGCCACGCCGTTCCGACATTTCTCCAATAAAATATTTTCTCCAGACCCATAGCTCTACTGTCTAAATTTCACTCTTATGCAATCACTGAAGAATCACCCAGTTTTTTTGAGATTTATTCGCCTAAAACACATAAAAAAGAAGTGTGCAGAGACCCTGGGGTTTTGTCCCGGAGAGCCCCTGTACGATAGAGAAACACCTCTGCTACGCGTAAGCGTAGTCCCACTCTCACTTTAAAGAAACGATCCCACTTTCTTATCCCACGTGAATCGATCTCTAGTTTTTTCGAATGGAATTGTAGCAGCATATCGCATAAGAAAATAGTCCCAGGGGTTCACCGTCCCAGGAGAAGTGTACGACTTGTAAGCCGCCTTCAGATAAGGGGTTACCACACCTGGTCTGGGTAATTCCCGTGCCTGTTTCTTGCGAGTCCTCCGTTAGCGGGAGAAATAGAATTTTAAAAAATTTCCGCTGGGACTTTGAAACTGGCAATTTCACGGCTACTAAGTATTTATGGGAGTTGAATTTTGACGAACCGGACAGGAAAAAATATGCGACATAAACCAGACGACAACTCAATGAGGTGCGGGTGGAGCAGTCCTTGCATACTCACCCCAATAGAAATTTCCCAGGTATCGAATTTCCTGCGAAAAACCCACCGGATAGGACCCACTACACACCGATAGGACACCTCTACATACCCATTTTGCCTTCTGCCATAGGCGTTCAGTCCTATTTTTTTTAGAATGGTTTGGTGGGAATACAGGAATTCTGATGCGAGGAGCGAAAACAAAATTAAACTATTTTCACAATCTTTTCACCTTTTGAAGCTTTATCGAGCGTCAGCCTAGGCTTGCCAAGAAATTTCCTTCTCGGAAGGAAATGGTATCAGAACACACTGCATTTATACATTATGAAATGAGGAAAGGGATTTCGCCTTACCCTTGATCAGGTTCCCTTCTACGAATTTTATTTTCCACAAACTTAAGTTGAATAGTTTCTTCAAAGTCCTGAATAGATTTTCCTTTTAACTTTTTATGCAGAACCTAGCACAATCCACGACTTTTGCCTAGTATCCTTCACTTCGTTTTTCGATTAAGAAACACTTGATTCACCACGGGAAATTTATTTAGATGAGCTAAGAAATATCTGGAGAAACTCACCCAAATTCTCTCACTCTCCGTTTCTATTTAGTGTACGAAACGTTTTCTTTAGTTTCCATTTGGTAGACTAGATTAGAGTAAGTATTTATTTTAAATTATTGAGTTTGGATTGAGAAGTTTTCTTCCTAACAAAACTAAATTTTTGTGAGAGGATGAACTAATGTCTTCAGAATTCTGTATACCCAACTTTTACTTGTAGTGAAAGCGAAGGCTGGAGAAGAGCATGAATGAAATCATCCGGGAAAATTCTCTCTATCTCAAGCTGGCTTACTGGATTCCTAGCGCAGGAGCAAAGCTGAGGCGGCCCTATTTTTACTATTCACGTTTCAGTTTAGACAAATTACTAAGCTAGACTTAACTTCGATTTTGGAAAAACTTTGTCAACACTGCGAAGAAAAGGAAAAGAATAAGAAAATTTTGATTTAGAAGATTGGTCGCTTTTGTTTTTCCTTAAGGACGTGCTAACCGGTTGTTTACCATTGAAAGAGCATGGGGAAAAACGGAACTTAAGGTACACTTTCTGGACTAAGTTCTGGGAGTAGGAACTTCGTTGATGTGTCAAATTGAAGAAAAAGCGATGCTCAACGACTTCATTAAGCCAGAATTTCGATATTTGGTACGAGGGAGTGGCA
>JABASM010001346.1:0-15115 GCA_019776545.1 Brachystomella parvula | reverse complement strand
AGTAATTTACTCATTGAAAAAGTGATTTACTCATTTATGAGTAATTTACTCATTAAGAGTAATTTACTCATTTAAGAGTAATTTAGTCATTTAAAAAGTGATTTACTCATTTATGAGTAATTTATTCATTTAAAAGTAATTTAGTCATTTAATAAAAAGAAGAATTAACGTATCGGCTACCAGTCTCTAGATCAAATTTTTTTTTTTGACGCTACGTTCCAGGGGGGTGGTCCAACAGGCCGCGGAACTAAAGGGGAACTAACGAGAGGGGTGGGTCAAAACGTGATTTTTTGGAACGTAGATTATGAACAGCCCCTTATCTTCCGCGTCCCTAGTCCCTAGGTACCCCTACCCCGGATTTTAGAAGAAAGCGCGCGAAATGAGTACATTTAAACTAAAATCTAAAGAACTTAGCATACACTGGGCTCTCACGATAAATATTATAAACTTGACTGAAAAAAAATGTCACCTTAAAATTTTTGCTTTAAAGCTGTCATTTTCTCGTTTATTATCAGTTTTACCATCATGCTACACACGGCAGGTGATGATGTGATGTGTTAGCAGTTCGTAATCCATACTACACTAATAAACTGTTCGGTAATACCTTAACGTAACCCCTACGGTAACCATCTATACCGTCGCTGTGTTTTGTGTGCGGGGAGAGTTTTAAAAATCAAAGTTATAAAATTACAAAATATATTGTTTCGGTAAAAAAGTTTGTTATTGCATGCACTTACGTCTTCAGTTCTATGTGATTCTTACGTGGGTCGGTAATACACCCAAAGCAGTTTGACTCCTCTTCCCGGACTTAAAAAGTTATTAATAATAAATATTTGCTACTTGATGAAACCAGTCAGTCTATTCAGCTATACATTACGTAACTAAAATCAATCAGTCGATCAAAGTTTTGCTGAGCCTTATCCTTATGCAAAAATTTCTTTTCGTTCCGTGATATCGTCTAATTCGGAACAGGGCGTTTAACTCGGAACAAATTTTGGGAATGCTAGAAAAGGAGCATAATTTGCATTAAAATTTTCATAGTTTCCATTATATGCACAGAAAAGGCTGCTCGCTTGTAACACAAAACTTTGGAACTTTTCCGGAAAATTTTGCTCGTTTTCTAATTTTTCAAAGTTTTGTTCCAAATTAGACACCCTGCTGTACCGAATTAGACGATAATATCGTAATATTATTACGGTTTTAGGTTTTCAATAAAGTCGTTTTTTAACATGCTGTGTGTAAGTACCCACTGAGTTTTACGCGGTCTGCGCTAACTTTGTACATCCCATCTCTCTGTTTTTAGAAAAAGGAGTTTGAAAAAATCGTCGGTGCTATAATTACTTTATTCATTCTGTTTTGCAAAAATAAAAAGTGAAGTCTTGTCACCTGTAAGAAAACTCGACATGGACCGGAGTCGCGACAAAAAAAAGCAGAGGCGTCGTAGGTCATCTTCTTCGTCACCCAGCAGCGGTAGCAGCAGTGGTTCAAGAACGCGCTCACACTCTCGGTATGTGATTTACGTTAATGATGATAACATGACGTTTCTAACATTTCTCTTACCTTGCAGGCGCAGTGACAGTCACTCGAGGTCAAGCTTGAGTCGCCATGAAAGTAAGCGTGTTACCCAAGGCTCCTCTTCCTCCAGCTCACGCTACAGGCGGAGAAGCAGAAGTAGAAGTCGTGATCGGGATAGTCAAAGGAGTCGACACCGTGACCGCCGTGATAAGGATTCTGACAAGTACTACAAGAAAAGCAGCAGAGACCGTAGAAGACGTCGCTCGAGCTCATCGTCATCAACCTCCTCTTCTGCAGCGGGTTCCGAACCTAAATCAAGTAATCGAGCATCGAGCAGCAGCGCTAAACTGAGTAAAGTCAGTACTTTCAGCCCTGCAGCTTTACAGGCTAGGATTGAAGGTAATTAATATGATATTGGATTTAAAAATAGCCGTATGCCCATTCTCAAATCCTAACCAGTTATTTTTTGTACTAGAAAAATTAGACCTCGGATCACAAATTCAAAGACTGATGGCTATTGATGAAGTAGAAAGCGAAGGGTTTCAGCCAAAAGCGTTCAAGTCTTCGGCTAAAGCACCACCGACTCGTCTGGATGAAATACCGTTACCGACATTGGAACTGAAACCCGTCACACTTTCCAATCTGGATAAAGAAATCCTTTGCCACCCAAGTGTAAGTACCGTATATGTCTATATTGAAACCCACTGTTCTACCCGATTCTTTCTATTCTCTTTTAGTTAATCGTCAACCAGCGTGACCGGGAAGAGCAATGGGTCAAGAAACTATTCTCATTGAGGCAAGAATTACATCCAGCCATGTACAGTTAGCGACTGGTTCCTTGGAGTAATTTTCTGAGACGGTTTTCCTATATTTTTCAATAAGGCCGCCCATGTAACAATCGTTTAGAAGGAAAAGTACTTAATTTATACGGTCATTTCCATGAAAAGCTTCCGCTGTTTTTCAAAACCTTTTATCAGATTATCGTGATAAAGTGTAATTATTTCAATATTTATGAGGATGATGGATGAAGGTGTCAACTAATTTTCCTTTTTAAGGCTTTACAGGTCCTAATAATATGAATCAAAAGGGGGTAGAGTGAGAGCTGACTTTAGCTCCGTCATAGTGACACCTCGTCCAGGGGTAATCCACAGCACTTGACATGTTAAATTGAAAAGAGGAAGACATGTGCCTTTCAGCCTTAAAGGATTTCCATGTCATGTTTCCTGAGGTGAGAGTCAGAGCAGGCACGTTTGACCTTGGAATGAGATCAGAGATGAGATCTGGGCTGCTGGGGGTGTCAGGGATCTGATAATAATGAAGATCAAAGTGAAGTAAAGGAAACACGCAATTCAAGCGCATCTTTCTCATTTCCCTACTTTCTCAGCCTGGCTGTGTGCCCTCTGCCCTTGAGCACGTTTTCATACTCAGCTCCTATAGTACTCCCCCTTCCCCTCCTTAGAATTTTGAACAAGAAAGAATATTCTTAGTACGACTAGAAACTTTCTCTAAATCAATTTCCTTAGAGCAAACTTAAATAATTGGAAATGTTTGTGTTTTCAAATTTTAATCCTCAGTGAGGTGAAGTCGACTTGAGAGAGAACGCGTTTGCGTTCAAACTTTCCAAAAACCCTTTTTTCTGCTTTTCCAAAAAAGAAAAAGAAGAAAAAAACTTCATTATATCTCAAATAATGAAAATCATGGCTCTCACCCAAAATCCTCTTAAAACTTTCTCTCTCTACTAATTCTTAGCCGTTTTTCTTGGAAAAAGGAAGAAAGTAAAAATGGGGAAAGATGGGGAAAAGGCGTCGTGTACAGGAAGCCTACTGCTTTCTCCATGCTTCCTCTCCATGGCACATTTCCTACAAATCCAATAAAAGGAGGTGTGTCTCTCTCCTCTAAATAACATCACTGCCTTCTAATATTCTTTTTCCGCAGCAAGCCCGGCCTGTTCACTCCGTTTATTACTCCCGGTAGCTTGGCTACCTACTCCAGTCCTATGCCTCTATGAAGAAGAAGAAAACAAGTTCTTTTTCTTCAAATGGGGAGTTAATAGGACCTAGGCATGGGAATCCTCCGAATTACACGAATCAGGGAGAAAGTACTACTAAAGGAGAAATGAGAGCTTGGAGAAAGCATATAGTGAAGAGCCCGTTGTAAGTCTAAGGGAAAATTATTTCTCCAATCGAGTCTCAATAGGTGTGTGAGTAGCGAGGCTCCTGACCTAAATTTTCACCAGTTTTCTTGTATATATGCATTGCAGTAAGACGCTAAGAGGGAGTAGTGATTGGTTGGGAGAGTAACATGCTGATTGACCTTTACGTGCTAATCTCCATAGAATCAAATCAAAGTAACGGACTACCGCTCACTTCAGAATTATTGATGAGCTCAGCAGGAGGGCTGAAAAAAAATGATGTGAGTGATAAAAAAATACTCGAGATTTGGATGTATCAGCAAAATGGCGACACATGAAATATATCCAAAGCCCGAGGAGCTTGAGACGGAAATCCCTTGGAAGAAAGCCGATAGTTTCGCCTTTTTAAAAATCCAAATTCAGTTTCCTAAATTTTACTCTTAGCGTCCCGTTCAAATTGAATGTGAATTTACGGGATTTCAACCAAAGTTTAGAATGCGTTATTCAAGGGATACGGGAAATTTTTTTCTAAGGCGAAGCCTGCTTCGGTTGTTGTTGATCGGTATTGACAATATGCTGTTCAGAGAGATGAATCTGAATCTGGACGGAGTGAACTTTTCTCTCCTTTTTTTTTCATATTGGAGAAAGTGAACTTTCTAATTTTTCCTTTTTCCCCGAGTTTTTTTCCGCTGCTCCCGTACTTCCTGTTCGGTTCCTACTCGAGGATGAGGAGAGGATAGTATACTACTACTACGACGAAGGGAAAGCAGAGCTCCTTGTGTGCACTTCCTCTCATGCTTTCCCTGCCTTGGACGACTCTCCTTTTTCTCGGTCTGCAGTGCAGATATTCAGTGGGAAGGATTAGCGGGAGCGGTAGCCGAGTGAGGACGGCAGTCGGTTCTCAACTCACTCACCGTTCACTCCTCAGTTTTTGGCTCTTATTCTTCTGTCCGCTACTCCAGTTTCTCAAGTCTTGTTTTTTAAGAAAATCTAAAATTGAATGGAGAAAGTCTACTCTGCTCGCTAGCTCCAACCTAAGAGCGATTGACTCAAACAAGGCGTGGCAGAAGGGAAAGTGGAAGTGGACTGAAATTCAGACTGACATTTTGGTGCTTTTGACCTTGAGTAAGCCTATTCGCAGGTGAGTCAAAGCTCATAGACCAATTTCAGTGCAGAAGCGAGCCTGGTTCTTAAAATCTAAATCCTCACTGCGTCAAGGCATTTTGACACTTAAATTCTTCTTTGTTTTGCTGTAGAGCTACCTCATATTTATGTTTTTGGCCTGAAGGAGTTGCTTAACAAGGATGTAAAAGTTTAATTTCAAATTCAAAGATTTCGTAAACAAAACTAGGTCAATTTCCAAAGTAAAAATTAAAAACCCAGTTTTAATTTACAGCTTTCTCTGAGTCTGAGTGCGTTAGAGATTAATTTATTAATAAAACTATCCTCTGCTTTCTCTCTCTTTCTCCTATTCGGAAACTTCCCTGGCAGTTGGAGTGAGGGGAAAAGAAGTTATTACTTTCTCATTCCTAATTCAGAGGAGCAGAGTCCTCTCACTGCCTTGAGGACTTGACTTGAGAGCAGAGAGTATTTTGAAATGGAGAAAGGGCCTCATGAAATACAATAAAATAGTAGAGTAGGAAGGAGATAACTGAAAATTAAAGGAGTAAAGTAAAAGCACTCTCCATTTTTCGATTAACCTGCATGGATTCATTTTGACTATGAGGATTTTTATGACTCTCTTCTCCCCAATTCTCTTCTGACTAAGCTCATAGACTAGAGAAAGTAAGAGCTGGAAAGTGGTGAAAGTGGTTATGAATATTTTAGAACTTGGATGAGGTTGTTGCAATGAGGTTCATGCTGTACTGAACAGGATGCGCTATACAAAGGGCTGCACAGTGGTTGCTTTGTTAACCAAGCTATCCCCAGGTAATAGCCTTGCCAAGAGCGTCTCCCTCGACAAACAAAACTCGCTTAAGCAGCACAGCAGCACACTCTGCATCATTGCCCAAAATACTCTTTTCCAAACATTTACTTTAGGAGTAGCTTCATTTTACAAGAATTCCCTATTTTCATTTTCGTAGTGTCTGTTTTTCGCCCTTTAATCTCCAGTATCATGATTTAAGTTTATAAGACAGAGCAGTATATTGGAATTTCCGATTAGTCACCAGCAAAAATTTCCGTATTTATAATTTAGCCCTAATCAGCCTCAGAATTCTATCTTTTTGTGTGATTAGAAATTTCGATTAAAAGTGCTTGGTTTTTTTGTTTCAATTTCTTCGATTAAAAAAAATCCGAAAATGGCATTTTAGAATTTCAGATATGATGCATGAGATCGCTAGAAAATCCTCATACACATTCTAGCGCTTTAGAGAAAATCAGCAGACGAGGTGTGATGCAGAACGCTTTCAGGTTTCAGCAGAAAGCATTTTCAAGGGAGCCTTCTCAATTTCGCTAAGGCTTTGAAATGCCAAGATATACCTCACCTTATCCCTTACAATGAATTCAAAGCGCAGAATTCAGATCTAACAAAATTGTTTCGGCCCCTGTGGTCAAATGCATGGGAAAAAATGCAAAATCCGAGCAAATCCTATTGGAACACCTTAGATTTCCCACTTTCACAGGCGTGTGAATATAGAATGGTGAGTGGCGAATGGTAGGACTGCTATTTGCGGAGGTAGACAGAATATCCTACGATTCGTGCTTGCAATTTTTGGAACTTCAGGCTACCGCCGTGCCGCAACTGCTTAGTATGTATTAGGGAAAGTAGTGAAAGGAGCATAATTGCATAATTCATAATTTTTATTGCTTCGTTTCTCTTTTGTAGGAGAAAAAGAAGAGGAGACAGTCAATCAAAGTCAGAAACTTGAAAAATGAAACGGGGATGGTAAATTGGATGATGAAGAAATGGATGATTGACAGAAGGACGGAAGATTTTAGCATAATCAATTAAAGTTTATTTCGTTTTATTCTACTACTACTGCTCCTCCTTCCATATACCCATCCACCTCAACTTCCCTTGCAACTTAACCCACCACACAGAAGTGCTACCTTGCTTTCTCAATTATTCAGCTGTTTTCTATTGTCTTGAGAAAAAGGAAGTTGGACTCCTTATTCTCCATTTGTATTTGGGAAGGAGGCCGAGACCTCATCTCACTCAAAAACTTCTAGGAAACAACTTTCCATTACTATTATTTCCACCAAAACTTAAATTTTAATTCCCATCCTCTACGTTCCAGTTAACTTCTCCGTCATCTTCTCCAAGAAAAGGAAAAGAAAAAGGAAGCAAGGAGGAAGAGGAAGAATTAAAAACTTTACTCGTTCTCTCTATCCTCAATTTAATTTGGATATTCTCCAACTTCTAAAAACTCAATCAAAAAACTTCCAGTTTTCTTTTCCTCACTCAACCGGAAGTAGGATTTGGCGGGCTTGAAGAAAAAAAACTACAACGGGAAAACAGCACTACAAAATTATTTCTTCATTTAAATCAATCCCAATCAAAATACTGGCTTCAGAAAGTTAAAAGGAAAAACGAATAAGTGAAACCACGGACTTTAGCTTTGGAGAAAGTACAAAAACCAGCTTCCCTACAAAAATAAAATTCTCAAAAAATGGAGGAAAACTAAAAACAGCTTCAAATGAAGTAAATTTCTTTATTCAACTCAACATATCATCAAACATATCAAATGGAAAGGATGGTGATTTTCTGACATATCAGTCACATAGTGTAACTACTACTAATGCTACAGCCTCTTGCTCTTGCTCTCTTATAAATTCCTAAAATTTTATAAAAAAGGAATTTTCTACTCCAGATTAAACAGACAATTTTTTTTGCAATCAGCAATTTGCAATTTCAGATCCAAATCTCGAGTCTTTTTCTACTACGCCTCACCCCTGGACATAGTCAGCTCTAGAAAGTGCGTAAAATTCCAGAATTTGAAAAACTGAAAAGGTGAAAAGTCAAAACTGCTTGTGAAAGCTGAAGCCTATTCCAAGAAATCCTCGCTCCAGTCCCAGTGAAAGTGTTAAACTGAACAAACTTATTTTTGAACAAAAGAAAAAAAAGGGAAACACTAATCAACGCCAGCCACCACGCCTGGTGACGTAGACAGAGTTTCTTCTCACTATTTACTACGCTCCTACTTCTACTATACAGTAAGTTAGTACACAAGATTTGGAGAGGAAGGGTCGGAGAAAGTTAGAAACTGGGACTTGGAGAAAGTGAAAGTTGAGAATCGATCCAACAGAGACGAGCCGAGCCCACCACGACCATCACTACAAAACTACCACACCATCCCGTCCTTTTCTCCTCTCATTTTCTATTTGAATGAAATGCAATGGAATAAACTCAATCAGGTAAGTCGATTTCCAAATCACTCAGCCCTAAAAAGAAAAAGAAAAGCGAGGAAGGTTGGGGGCGGAGATCAGTAGAGAAAGTCAATGCAAAGGATAATGCCAAATCTAAGCGATTCAAAGCTACAGGGCTTCAAACCAATATTTTTTTTTCCTACGATTCAATCACCCCTTCAGATAAAGCCATGTTAGAAAAATCTGAAAGCAGGATATGCGATGTAGTGCAACTCGTACAGGGTGTCCACATAAATAATGTACCCGAGAAACTTTACACCTTTTTGAAACTTACGTAATCAATACTTTGAAAAAATGTTTTAGGAGTTTCACTTCAAATACAATTTAGCTTTAACCTTAACTTTTGATTGCTGAAGTCGCCTTGCTAAAAAAAATTTCAGAAATACGAGATTCTTGAATTTTGAAAAGGGGAAAGTTTTCTCCGGTCCTTTATTTGTGTCTACACCCTGTAATTCTTCTAGCCATTTTATCAATGTACTGAAAATGGGTAATTGGTCACTTGGAAAACTCATTTCCCTCATTATGACAAAAAAAAAGACAAAAGAAAATTGAGATGTAGTGGGATTAAAAATGTTGATGGTTGAGAATAGGAGAAAGGAGCCAATGGCTCCCCTGTTACATGGCTGTTAGTCAAAGTGCTCCTTCATCCAAAGTGAGGAGAATTACTCTATGCACTACTGCCTTTCTGACGCGAATGGATAGTTTTGGAATTTGATGAGAAGGATTTTTTTTTGTTCGTTAGAGCTTCAGACCTGGGAAAAAGAGTGATTGTTGTCTCCATTGCCCCTCTCCCTATTTTTTTTTATATTTTCAAGGATAAAAGTTTTTTTTTTCCTTACGCTGGCTCTTGTAGTAGCAGGAGTAGTAATAGCCTGTGCCTGGGAACTACTACTTTCTCCCCATTGCATAAAGAAAAAAAAGAAGTGGATTCTATTGAAGGTTTTCAAAGGTTTTTTCCTCGTTATTTTGGCCCCCTGCTTTCCCCAGCTCTTTTCTCTCTCTCTTTCTCTCTCTCGTCAAATATTGATTTTCACTTTTCACTCACTCTCTTTCTCCTCTCTTCTTTTTTTTTTCTTCATGTTCTATCTATTCAGAAGGAGGAGAGAATTTTTTTTTTCAGGGGCTCTTCCTTATTCTTCTTCAGTTTTCTCCACCACCAGAACCAATCCTTCTATAAAACTCCTTTCACTTTTTTTTTTCTTCTTCTTGTCTTTAAGGAGACTCCTAAAGAGCATTTCCTCGTTTGAGTAGACCGGGTGATGATAGTCATTTCCCTCATCTGGTGGGCAGCCAAGTTCGAGTTTTTATGAACACGTTTAGTGGAATGACTTCTACACTTTCCTTCTTTCCTATCTCTTCTTCTGAGTAGGAGAGGATTAGGAAGAACCCGCTTTTTCGTTTTTTTTTCTTACTTTCTCTGACTGAAGGAGATGAGATCAGGAAGAACAGTTAGAGCAATATGAAAAGCCTCAGAATTTCTACAAATTTCCCTAAGCTTTCCCTGACAAAAATCCAAGGGAGAAGTGAAAGGAGGGAGAAAGTTTTTAAGGCTTTTACTCTCTGCTTTCTCTTTACTTTTTCTCTCTTGTCTCCCTTAACCCTACTCTTAGAAAGAGGCATAAGGAAGAAAAGCGGATAGAATTAAAAGAAAGGGGTTTTCCCTAAAGTTGAAAGGAATTAGGAGAGCTCACTAGGGACTCTTGAGCTTATAAAACTTGTCCCTAACATATAACTTTTCATTTTCCGACAAACGGAATTCCAGAGTTGTAGAAAGGAATAAAGGTTAATTTTTACTGCAACTTTTCATTGCTTTTTCTCAATGTATAAATCAAGTTGAGGATGATTATATCCTTTTATTGGATAAGGGCATACATTTACATGCCCAGAATTTTCAAAAAATCTTCATAAGGGTCAATGTTAATTTTCCATAATTATATTATGGACACATTATACATGACTATTATTATGGAAAATTAATAGATGTTTTTGAAAAGGGTATAGGAGGGGATGCAATTTAATAGTGCAGCAACGACATTTAAGTGATGCTGTTTTCCTTGAGCCTCTTTGTGGTTCGGCTCTAAGAAATTGTGAAAGGTGAAAATCCCCAAAACTAAAATCCCCAATGTGAAAATTCCCGATGTGGGAAAAAGCCCTCTAAAAATTGCAAGTTCTCATGTACTTGGGGAGTTGAAAAAGTTCTAACATTTTTGGGGGTTTCTAAATTGGCATTTTTTGTTAGCTAACCAAGAAAAAATCCACATCTCTCGAGAGTTGATCTGGCGGACCCTGATTAATGGTTGCAATCTAATGTCATGAGCCAAAAAGCACGCATTAGTTTTATCGAGGGTTCAAGAAATAGATAATTAAAAGTTAATACTTTGAATTAAAATTTCAAAGGTTCTGGTAATGCTATCCAGTGGCACTGGATTGTAAAAAGTACAAAGTCCTTCAACTCAACAGTCCCTGCAAAGCTACTATAATTTTTGAGAGAATTTTTACATATAGGGCACGGCATTTTCACCTATTAGGGATTTTAACATGGAATCCTGATAAATCTCTCTTGTGCGTACAGTGGCCCCTTGTAGGGTTTCTTTCATCTTGGCTTTATTTATCAGAAATGAAACCCAAGTAGTAATTCTAATGCAGATAATCCTCCAGTTCTTAAAGGAACTTGGAAAACTGATGGTGGTGCAGCCATGCTGCTCGCCTTATTTGAGAGCTTCGGATTCTAGGAATGAATCTTTTGTTTTGAGGTCCCAGTTTTATGCCTCGCTTGGGTTATAGTGTCGTCGTAAGGCGTCATTTTGATAAAACAAGCTGGTTGTGGACTGGAGATGACTGAGTTTGCATAATCTGAATCTACATTTACTGGGTTGAATCATAAAAAGGTAGGACTGGATTATGCTCCATTAGAGACTTACTTAATGCTGATTGAGGGACTCAACTTATGAGAGGAAGGGTCAAATCAGCAGGGTAATTTCGGTGATGGCTTTACTACTCCTCTTGTGTACACTCAAAATCTTGTGATGATTATAATTCGGGAGAAGGGTGAAAGGCATATGTTAGGGAATTCAAAAGCTCGATTACAAGCTTGCACAAAAAAAAAATGAAAAATCATTGTAATTTACCGGTAGTGGTTTGATGAGGTTAAAACAATTTCGCTAAGTTAAATACCTGAATTGTCAACACTATATCTGGGAAACCGTTCTTAAGGGAATTTCGAATGGCTTGGACGTTAATTTCTCAAAAGGAGCTTGGTTTCATGAAATATAGGAACAGGATTTTCATTTCCAATGAAATGAAGGTGAAAGTTGGCGTTTTTGCTAGGGGGATAAGGAGTGGTTGAGCCCTTTTTCCATTTTGACAAGAGAATTTGATGGAACGGAAATAAATGCTACATGGAATATGGATGACATGTTTTTACTCATACGACTGTCCCTTCCTGTGACTATCAGATAAGGAAAAGGGGAAGAGGATAAGAAAACTGGATTACGTTATCTTGTCTTTTCTTATTCCAAAGGGCTTTCCTTAGCGGAAAAAAAACTCACAGTTTTTTAAATAAGCACACGCATATGAAAGTAGTGGATTCCTTAGCCTAGGAGCAAAGGGGGTAGAGCAGAACAACCATAAATGTCTCTACCACTTTCTCCAGTCGTTGTCTCACACACAGAAATCCTGTACTTGGTTCATGCGGGTCCGTTCAGCCTCCTCCCTTACTCCACCACGATCAATTTCCTCTCGTCTGCTCGCTCCAAAAAGAAAAGGCTGATCTCCGCTTAACGAGATCCCATGTGGATCATAAGAAAATTTTTTCTCTACAATTCCATGGTGAAGTTAGTGGAAAAGTTACTCTTCACAAAGTTCCTCCAAAACTTTCACCTGACTTTCAAAACCGTGTGCTCTTCAAGAAAAGTAACGCATTTCTCTGTTAAGAATCTCTCAAGCAAGAAAGGCAGTTGAGAAACACCGACTTAAAAATTTTGAAATCGGTTTCCAAATTTTAGAATTTCAGCAGGTAGTTGTACTCTGAAGAAACAAAATTATCAGTTCCAAGAATCCCTAAAATCGAATCCACAGAAATTACCGACTGAGAATACAGGGTGTCTAAAATTAATTTCCTCAGTGAAAGTTTATAATTTTTTTTTGAAATTCACATAATCAATATTTCAAGGAGCTTTTTTAAACAATTCAGCTTCAGTTATTTGCGTTCGGCCTTAGTGCATTGATTGATGAAGTCTTCCTGCTAAAATTCAAATCAGAAGTATCGGTTTTCGGTATTTTAAAAATATGAAAAATTTTCGCTGAGGAAATTAATTTTAGACACCCTGTACATCCTGCGCTAGGCGTAATGCTCAATGGAAAATCCTAGAAGCCCGGTGAAAGCTCCAAAAGAAAGTTATGGGGAAAAGAATATGGGAAAATGAGACAGGAGAAATATGTGACATTTTTATTCAGTCCCACTTTGTATAAGGGAGATCCTCTTTCTTAACTATGCCATAAGGAGATCACATAGATCAGTGTTATGAGCTCAAAGAAGAAGGGGGGAGGGTAGTAGCATAAAATTCCCTAGCCGACCTTGCCTGACTTACTACCGAGGTACTCTCCATGCACGTCGCATCTTCGATTACCACACAGGAATACGAAGACCCATGAAATTGAGTTTAAATTGACTTTTCTATTCCTTCATTTCTCTTTTGAGACCTTTGACTCCTTGATTCTCCCAGGGCTGCTCACCTTCCTGTTTTTAGAGGTCTTCCCTGGCATTAGTTAGGCTTAACCCTCCTTCATCACATAATTAGAAAATATGACTCTACCAATGCCACCAGTCATGGTCTTCACAAATGCAGGACACGACTACCCCTTTCCCCTCTCCGTACCATCGTCTCAACTGCCGAGGACTTAGCTCTCTCAGACCGGCAGCCATTTTGAAATGGAGAAAGAAAGCGGAAAACTTACTTACATCAAGAAACTTTCTCGAGTCGTATAGGAAACCCTTGAGAATTCTAATAAGAAATTTTTTGAAGACACTTGACTCCGTACCTGAATTTGTGAAAGTAATATTCTGCCGCCCCTCCCGCCAGCATGACTCGATTTCAAGGCTGTAGTTATGCAGAAGAGCTATTGAGCCAAGTATCCCAGACTGAAATCCGACTCGGATTATTTTGCTTCAGAGCTCTTAATGATGGTAAAGAGATATTGTCATAAGCCCGTCTTCCTCCTGTAATGAGCTCATTTTTTTATTTCAAAAAATAAAAATAAAAACAAAATAAGGAATAAATAAAAATTTCTGCGCATAAAGTAAAAGTATAAATTCAAGTTATACTGAAACTTAATATTTTCACCAAAAAGAAACATTGAAGATTGGAATTGATGGAAATGAAGAACGGAAAGCATACTTTGCCAAGACTTGCAGTTTATTTAACCCTCGGATGGCCATTGACTTAAAATCTCAAAAGCCCCGTAATGTTGACAATTGTCAGCAAACCCAAAATGTGACCAATTCAACAAAATCTGTATTGCTAAAAAAATAGGAAAAACTTGGAAGAATTTTCAAAATTGCTAGACGCTATTTTAACCCCCTAAGAGCTGATGACGGATATTTCCGGCAAGGTCAAAGGTCAGTCATGATGGAAATATCCATACTCAGTCCTTAGGGGGTTAAGTTTTTTGACGGTTCTCAACATGACCGGGATTTTGGTATTTCAGTCTTTTAGCATGAGGCAATTACCCACCTAAGAAGTCAAGCGTCCTAGTGGAGACAAATTACGTCCCACCGCTTAACTATCACCATAAAAAGTGTAGAAAAACGCTTTTTAGGAAAGGTATACAGAAAGCTTTCACCCCCTAGACAAAAATTATTTTCAGAAAATTCTCGAATTTCTAAGCTTCTTGACAATAGTCAACATCAGTGACCATTCAAGGGTTAAAAAGACTACGTCCCTAGCACCTATGGTATCGAACCCTATTTATTTCTGCTAAAATAGCAAAATTCTGCTAGAATTTTAAGTTATCTCCCAGCTGGGCATTACCCCACCCTCTGTCAACTATTTTGACTGATTTGATAGCCTTTACTTTGACTGCTACTGCGCTTTAATGATCTGTAAGCATGCATTTACTTGTATACGGCTCCTCGGGCATCATAAATTGGACTGAGCCTCCCGTCACTTAAGATTCATCAGCACGGATTTGACGAGCTTTAATTAAGGATAAGCTCTAACCCAATTTTGACACGTGACATGCACTACACTCCTCCACCCATCCTTATCAAAGCATAGGCTCAAATAAATAAATTGAGATATTCACTCCACTCCCTTCTTCACTTCCCGGTTTGTCCTTCCCCTCCCATTCCCTGTCCAAAATAATTAATTGAGTGATACAGTTCTCAATTTCTAAAATCCTGCGTACGCGTATAGAGCTACAGCTTTATTCTCATTCATTTCGTGGTTAGAAGATTCAAATCCCTTCGGATAAGTGAAAGTTTGTTTTTTCCCCGGTGGAGCTGACAAAAGGTAAGGCCTTGCATTTCAGTGAATTAAGAGTAATTTAGTCTTAAGCAGGGGTATGATAACGGATCAGTGTGAAGTCTGACAGGGTAGTCATTTACTGATCAACTTTTCTCCCTAGAAACTTAATTGTTGACATTTGGCATTCTACCTCCCTTTTCTTCTTTTCATCTGATTTCAAACTTCCTGCTCCAATTTGTAAAGGAAGAAAAGGCTTGAGGGTCGGAGTAGGTTCTTTTTTCCCTTGTTTTTCTCTCTTAAGACTTTTCTCCACTTTTCTTCCTTTGTTTCTAGACTGAGGAAGGTAGTAGTGCTTTCTCTTCTCATATTTTTTCTTATCAGAGGAGAGGATCAAGTTCCTTGAGTTTTCCAAATTACTTTCCGTGAGCGTGAGAAGAGAACGGAGTGGAAAAGCCCATTTTCCTAATAATAATAATACTAATACTAGTAGAAGTAATAACGGGAAGTTGAGAGAGCCTTCAGACCGAAACAAAAACAAGGGACTCTCTAAAATATGTTTTGCATTAAGGAAAATCTGGGTGAAATATGACGAGGCCCTGCTTCAAGAGAGAGACAGGATGAGAAACTTGAAATTCCT
>JABASM010001345.1:0-15128 GCA_019776545.1 Brachystomella parvula | reverse complement strand
CAGGTAAGGTAAAGTAAGGTTATAAAACGGCACTTCAAGTACCGCCCGTCCTCATTTCTTCCTAGGCTTTTCATCTACTTACTTTGATTTTTCCATTCAGCAAATTTTTTAAAATGAGAAACTTTTATTTGATTTCTTCTACTTTGTTCTCATTATTCCTCTTATCCGAATCCTTTTCAATCAGACACAGTCGAGGTAAAAGATCCTAATTTGTTTCACAAAAGATTAATCAGAAAATCACTGGCGTAAATTCTTGACGCCATAAATTGGGTTTTGCAGATGAGAAAATCACCGGGATTGGAGTAGGTCATGGTCAAGCGAATGGAAGTGCAGCCACTGCTGGGACAGCGACTGGGTCACAGAGTGCATCAGCCAGCAGCACCGCCTCAATTACCATCGGAGCACATGCGACAGGGAGTGGCGGAACCAATGGCGTAAATGCTGGAGGTAAATTCATTTTACGACAGGTCCAATCATCCGTACCGTTTTTTCAATCGTAAATTCAATGTTTAGGGGCTGGAACTGGTGATGGGACTGCAACGGGAACTGCAGGCTCAACTGCCTCAGGCACAGGGGCAGGTTCATCGGCATCCACTGCTTCAGAAATTGATCTCGAGGTATGAGCAGTCAAAATCTTTAAGAAAATTACCTTTTTGAAATTTGGAATTTTAAGAAATTTAATTTCTGTTTAGGCAAGCGGAGACGGATTGGGAGGGGGCTTTGACAGAGACGCCAACCTTGGCAACGTCCACAGTGTGCCTTACCTAGGTTCGTAGGAATTCGCTTAAGGATTTCCACATCCCAAAATCGAGGAAATAATTATTTTTTTTTTTGGTTGAAATAGGGGATGCGTTACTCGACCAAAACAAATTAGATAACGTAGTAGGGCAGGGGCACTCAACTTCAGTTTCTCATGCTGATGGAGTTCAAATAGCGTCTGGGGTCACATCAGTGGCTACCTCACTCCAGCATGGCAGCGTTCAGTCTCACGGGGCTGGAAGTGTTGCTGGGATGAATCCCCCGTCAGGATCTGCTACTGCTAGCGGATCTGCCGATGCTGGAGGTAAATTTCTCCATCGGATTAGCAAATTAGTATTTTTTCTAAAATAAAATAAATTTTAGGATTCAATAATGGGAACGGATCCGGCCCAGGTGGTGTAGAACACGGATCAGGCCACCACTCAGCAAGTCATACTGGATCGGCCAATGTAGATATCACGCCTGGACGTAAGAAACCACAAAATCTCAAACCACAAAAAACCAAGTTTTGTCTTTTTTCTGGATTTTGTATGCCATTAGGAAGGAAATGAAGAGGAACGACAGGGTTACTTGTCTTTGACAAAACTTAATTTATTAAACTTTTATACGGAAACTTTTAATTTTAATTAATTTATTGAGTTTGAATAAAATCTAAAATCAATTATTTTGTAGGCTCGGAATTTTGAAACTGGAGAACGATAATAGTAAAAGTGAGGAGAGTTGACAGGACCTTTTTAGAAAAAAGAGAAAAAAAATTTCATTTTGACTGACACACCTGTCTTTGTTCTCATACTTACCGAAGCTACGAGCCCAATCGAGATTTTAAAGAACCCCCAGACATAAATCCCAATTTTCTCAGTTGATGCTTCAAATAAGAGGATACTTAGGTCCTGGTATGAGAAATTGGAGTAGAACTCTTTTTTAGTTATCCAAATTTCCAGCACATTCGTCTGAAATTTAAGGTTAGTGGTACGACCATTTTCAAAATGTTTTTTTAATTTACCTTCGTGTTGACTACTGCAGCGAGGATGATGAATGAGAAGAAATGGAAGAATCGGATGAGGTTCCGCAGGAAGCGAGCCTTGGTAGGAGGATCAATTATTTCATTGAGATGGTGGACGAGCTGGGGGAGGAGGGCCACGGTCAATCCAAATGTAACCATACCGAATATATTGTTAAACTCATCAAATGTTTTCTTTAACAGTTGATGAATCTCAATCACCTTAAAATTTAAATCAAAATTCAATCTTGGAATTCCTCCAGGAAAGCTTTTTTTTAAGAATTCGTATTACCAGGTTTTTATTTTTTGAAGCAAGGTGATTTGTACTCTTTACAAGGGCGGACATAAGCAAAACGCCTGTCAATGGTAGCCACTGAGTGCAAAATTGGAAATTAATAGCTAAAAAAATGAAGCTAAATCCTAGAAAATCTGTGAATAAATTCGTGAATGTATTTTCAGGGAGTCGATTCATTAAATACTGTGAACGAAAATTCCTTGTCCACATTGCAGACCAGTCCCTTAAATTCCAGTCCACGGAGTTAAAGTTCTCAATGTGAACGAGAAGGTAGTGAGCTCCAAGGAAGGAGAAGAATAATCCGTGATAGAAAATTCTTACCTTGATTTAAAAAAAAATCGGTTAAAACCTTATCTCAAATTAAATTCCATCAGTTACTTTTTTCGCCGCCCGTTCCAATTTAAGAAACTGTATCTTTTCCTGTTCTCCATCTGCTGAGTATTGGGAGCGGAGAGGAAAGCTCCATTGAATTCCGCTGATCAAGTTCTGGAGATTTAATGTTTTGTATGAAATTATTCGGAAACAAAAGGTAAAAAAGAAAATGGCAGAGCAATGGCGAGCAAGTGCAAAATATTCCCCTGGATTTCGTCCACCCAGTTTCTTTTTCATCAGGAATTGGAAGAGCAGAGTTATTTCCGCAGCGTAGCATCCAAACACAGTAATGAAGCATCCAACCTGAAAGAGTATTCATACCTGGATCAGTCATTTCGTCAATTCCAAAAAAAAAAAAAAAAAAAAAAAACTGTGAAACTGTTCTACACCTAGATTCCAGTATTCTGAGAATTTTACCTTTCTCCATTTGTTAACTTGCAAAACTTCATAGCCTCTGGTGCTATTCCATTGAATTTTAATAGGGATTACGAAACAGAAACTACTGAAGTTAATAAAGGTCACAAAAAATGAGAGTGCGTTGTTAAGCCTAGTGTAAGTTTTATCGACCATTTTACGAGGCTTCTGGATTTTCCCGCTTGAATGTCACTTTTGACAGTTCAACTTCGAATTCGCTAAAATTCGGAGTGCTAACCCAAACTAACCTAAACTACCAGTTCACACATCGAAAGTCTATCGATTGTTGGGGAGTAACTTCCATTAAGTTTCGCCGTACGAATTGCAGATAACGTGAATCTTTACAATTATCCGAATTGCGAAAATAACGGAAAAAAAACCGAAAACCGCTTCTCAAGGTTAGGAGGCCATTTTCGCTAATAATTTAGCAAAGAGCTTTTAAAATTTCCTACGTGTTCAGAGTATCTTTAAATATTATCTTTCTAAATAAATTCAGCGAGCCTGAGTTACTGCGACGGTCTTTATAGCGCTGGCACCCCTTATTACGCTCTAATGGCTCAAACTCAACTTGGCCAAGGACCAGTTCTTCAAGAACTCCCATTTCCCTGTAAATTGACATTGACTGACTCAAGACTTATTTTTTCAAGAGCAGACCTGAGTGAAACAATTTATTTTATTTTGTCTCAGATTTTACACATGGACAAGAGAATGATCTTGGCTTGAATTGGAATTCCTTTAGTCCGGCATGCTCAAGGCTGAAGTAGGAGCCTTTACAATTATGTTTTGAGTAGATGACGCACTGGACATCTTCCCTGCTTGTATAGCCTGATAGGTAGTCAACATCATCGTCCAACGGGACGCAAGCATCCTCACTCTGAAGTTTATCACATTTTTTCTTCTCCTTCTCTTTGCAAAATTTCACTGTTCCTTTAAACAAAAAAAAAATTATGAAACAGAATATGCAAAATTTAAAAATCGCAAAACTTGGTGCCTACCTCCTTCATTCCATGCGGCGCACCAGGCGTAGGCACAGGAAACAAAGGCCAAAATAATTACCAATCGGAGTAAAGCTGACATCTTGGAATCCAGAGTTGGAATGAACAATTCTTCCAGCCTCATTTTCCATTAATTGTAAACAATGGGGAATAAAACCACAGGGTCAACTCATTGACACTCAACTCATAAAGTTCATTCAATTGAAATTTTTATTTCTTAATTTCCTCCTGTAATTCAGCTATATGACGTAAGAGACAGATGAAGGATTATTATGGCAAAATAATTTGACTAAAATTTGTAAATAAAAAATAAATGACGGTCATTCGGTGTGGATTAGAGAAGCGGACGGCTATTGTTGCTTGGGCTGAAAATGACGGGACGGTAGGACTTGCTTTTATAATTTGTAAATGATTGAGGTTGTATTATTGAATTATCCAAAATTGGCTTCCTACTTGACAATTCCACCTGAAAAAGTAAAAATCAATCATAAGTAAATTCAGTTTCTGAAAATCTCAACGTTTTTTTAACGATAAAAAAAGTCTCACATGTTGAATAATTACGGAAGAGGACTCATTTGAACTTGAGTTTTGTCCAGCAGAACTAGGGATTGATTTACCTGCTGGACTTTTTGACCTGAGGAAACAAGTGCAATGGTTTATTATACAAGATAAAAGGAGTGTAACTTGAAAGTTGGGTTACGCTTACCTCAAAACTCGATGAAATATTTTGGGTGAGTCAGTTGAGACGCTCTGTGGCTCACTGTGCCGGAAATTGTCAGAGGCACTGTGAAGGCTCGTGCTACTAGCTGCTCTCCCACCATTCCCGATTAAACTCCCTGGTGATTTTCTATGGTGATGGGCCCAGTCACGACGGTAATTATCCGAAATAACGCTGGAAGGGCCTGAACCGATCCCGGACGCTGGACGGTCTTCGATTAGTAAACTTGTGTGAGAACCGCTTAGTCCTACAAAAAAAAAAGTTAAAACTCGACTGTAGAAGAAAACAAAAATTTCACAAGGAGTTTTCTCTTTAAAACTTCTCTGGAGACTTACTTGAAAAATTGACCATGTATGGAAACGGTTTATTTTGGTATGTCACAAACAATTTCAGGGTAGATGACCGTGTACTTTGAACGGTGCTTCTGCTTCTCATTCCTTCCAGGTTCATTAGAGCCGGACCGCCCTGATTCCTTCTGCAACCTGGGTGAGCTCCTATAATCACAATACTGCCGTGTCTCCTGGCGATACTCTGACAATTCTTGTGTCAAGTCGGATGAGGCTGACGAAATCCCGTTTCGCTTTTTTGACCCTATAATCAGTTCTTTTCGTAAATCAGTTATGGATGGAGCTCCTTCAGGATCCTGCCGTTGGCTAGTTTCCTTTGCCTTGTTTGAATTTTTAAACTGCTGTACAGGAGGAGTTTGAATTCGTCCTTGGCTTTTACTGGGCCGAGCTCCACTCCTCTCGTCATTCCAGTGACTTATACTCACCGGAACAGGTGACTCATGACTTACTGAGAAATCACTTCCTGATTTTTCAGCTTCACCCCTTCGACGCTTCTTTTCAAATTCAGCTTCAACCTTCATATAAAAGAAAAAGGAGAGCAATCAATTTGCTGTAAACCTCTTGCGTTTGTGCTGGGAATCGCAAAAGCTTAATTCGCTCTCTTGAATTTTCTGCTGAAAACTGATTGNAATTTGCTGTAAACCTCTTGCGTTTGTGCTGGGAATCGCAAAAGCTTAATTCGCTCTCTTGAATTTTCTGCTGAAAACTGATTGGACATAATCCATAGTTTCAAACTCAAAAGGGAACGACTTAAAAACTGAATTCGACGAAATCGACTCAAATCACAAAATGGCGAGAAAATTTAAAACTGAATTTAACTCCTGAACTTAACTCTACGCACTTTTGAGTTTTTCTAATTTTTTCGTCATCTTACTTTTTTAAATTTCGGGAAGTTCTGATGGGATTTAGCATGTAAATTTTTCGAAAAGAGAGGAACCCTGAATTTTTTATTTCTAAATCCAACTCGATTCTACCACTTCTGGTTTGTTTTAAACAAAAATCGACTGTTTTCGACGAAGGCCCCCTTGGAATGCCAGTTACATTTTAAATCCAGCCTTAAGAATTTTCGGAAATGACTGAAAAACTCAGGGGGGAGGGGTTCATAACTTCAGGAAAACTCAAAAGTGAGAGCAGATTCGGGGAGCATTGGTGTCCACCAAAAGTCTTCAGTTGCATAAATCTCCAAACCAAACATCTCAAATCCAAAAATCTCCTCAAACCAAAAATATCCAATCAAAAATATTTTCCTTCGACTTCGGAGATTTTTTGGATTAGAGATTTTGGGTTTGAAGATTTTCGGGTGACTCAGTCTAACCTTAGTTTCTCATCATTTAGAACTCGATTTCACCAAAGGTTCAGATTTCAGAACTTTCGGCTCCCTCTTGAACCATTTTGCGCCATACAAAGGGAAGTCCATTCGAATCTAGAACCAATTTTGCCAACCTTGCTCGATTTTAACCCAATTTCATAGCCTAGGCTGCACTTGAAAAAAAGCTGAAGCTTTTTGAAAGCTTGAAGAAGCGTCGCCCTTACCCTTTTCATGGCTTCGATCTCACGCCTCCTCTCCATTTCCTTCTCTTCTGCTTCCCTCGTCAGTTCCTGCTCAATCCGCTTCCTCTCAAGTACCTTGAGCGTGCTCTGGAACTTGAACTTCTTCCTTTTACTGATGTTACTATTATTAGGAATGAATGACTTCTGACTCAAGTCGTTATACTCCCATCCCGTATTTTGATTGATGAGAAGATTTTCCACACTCCGTGCCCGTCTGTTTCTCTTAGTCGTTCCATCCTCATGGTTCTTGACTTGTGGGAGGTAGACAATGTGACTGAGACTGAGGAGACTATTGGATTTCTTTGAATCAAAATTACTTCCGAGCTTGTTTCCAAAGCTCAAGTCTCGATGATGCGTTTCTTCATCACCTCCTGCCTCATTGAGTTCTTCGTCATCCGGATTTGGTTCCACTAGGGTTAGGTTCAAGCTATTCGGCTCACTCCGACTCAGGAACCAATTAGCATCCCCCCTCTTTTCCAGCGGTGGGGAAAATGGTGTAATTCCCAGTCCTTCGGGATTTGGTTGAGCGGGCATAGATGGGCTCACTATTTCCGCCACCGCCTTCCGTATCACTTCTACATGAGAATAAATTACTTCGAGTTGTGAGACGAGGTTGATCCAAGTTGTAGTTCTGATTCTTTACTGAGCAGTCTTCTTCAGTCTCCTCAAATTCCGAGCTGCTCTCATCCAAATCCTGCTCTGGGGTCCAGCACTTGTTCTTTGCGTTCTTTATCAGGGTAGAGGAGTTGACGGAAGTTGGATGGATTTCAGGGCTCCCCCCACCATCACCGTCAAGCCCGGAAATCCCCGAATCCCCCTCCCCCAGTCGCTCTGTCGTTGAAGTGATTACAGTCGGAGGCACTCGGCTCGGTTCCTTCCGAAGAAAACTATTGTAGTTGAGTGCAACTTCCTCTTCAGAGGAATTTGGGGAATCGAGTAGATCAATTCGATTCCATGCAGCTGATGGTGAGAATTTAGGAAGCTCGGTACGTTTTGGTGGGAGAGTTGGTCGTAGAACGATATCCATTTCAGAGTTACTGCTCTCATTGTCACTCACTGAGTCGTTAACAACTTTCTTATAATAGTAAGGCTCTGCTTCTATTTCGTTCACCCTATCAGGGGGTGTTTTTACCTCAGATTTCACTTCCTCGTGTTCCATTCCAAAGTAAAAGGATTTCTTTGTCCCACTATTTTTGAATTCTAATTCGTTTAAAGGAATTTCCTTTTCTACCACGTCCTTGGTATTTGATGAAGCTCGAGATGAACTAGGTTTGTACGGTACTTGGGCAGAGTAAGGGAGGTAGTGCTTTTGGGGAGGTGGGTTCTGACTACTGCTTCTACTCGGAGAGGCTTGCTCGGAGTTAAGGCGGGAAAAATCAAAGGAATCCGTTTTTAAGGCATGGGGTGAGGTAGGTTCTTGACTCGTCGTTTTGCTCTTAGTCCTGGATTCTTCAATCCCCTGTTCCTTTGTTCTGAACATGCGCTGATGAACTTTAGTAATTTCTGATGAAATGGGTGGAGGGGATAGGGATTTTTTGGGATTGGAAGATGGCGGGATCTGGTGCAGCTTTCTTCTTTTTACTCCGTATCTGTTTCTTAGAAGCACTCTCCAGGATTTGAGAAATCGGGGGATCCTTGAGTCGCCCTTCGTTTAGTTTCCGCTGATTCTCACAATGGAGATTCCTCACTTTGCTTCCGGGACCAGGACCAGGAATCCTCTCGGAATCCCGAAGAGACTCCTCATCTCTTCGACTTTGTTCGTTCCTTGCTCTCAGACTGGGCGAACTACTGTGTCGACTACTGCTGAGTCCGGACACACTCGCGTCATTACTATTCTTTCGTTGAATAAAATTATTTCTACGGTCAATTTCATATAACTTCCGACCGGAGATCGTACCGCACTCCTTCAAATTTAAACCTAAGAAAAAAATACAAAAATCAGGATTTCCTTCGAACAATTTTAAACTTGCTTTCATTACCATTTGAAGTGGGTTTGAGCTTCTGTGCGGCTTTAGTAGGGTTAACTGGTGGGAGAACTTTGGTAGGGGGTTGGCGCTGTCCAATTAAATGCCTAGGTGGGATGTAGCCTCTCCGTATCCGATTTCTCGGATCTTCTCGGATTTCGGGAAGCGGCTGCGGTGTCCATTGTGGATATGGCCCAATTTGAGTAGATGAATTATTATTACCCATCTTCAATTAGCTTCTAAACCTTCATCCTGAAATTAAGAAAAAAAAATTATTAGAATCTAAGCATTACCAACGAAATAGCGTCACATTTTTTCAAAATTAGCTTTTCGGTAAATCTGTCCAAAAAATGATTTGATTTTTTACTCGGGAGCATTTTAGGAATTTCAACTTGCTTAAAATCTCTACTGGGATAGAAATTCGGCGAGTTATTGAAATTTGTAAAAAAAAAAACAACTATCCTATCGATTCACTTAATCTGCCTAGCGTAAAAATGACAATTCTTAAATTATAGGAAGCGGATCCGAATGTTCAACTCTGATTTTTTTTTATCCTCATCCACAAAAGTATCTACGTGAACCGGAACAAGATGAAATAAACGAACCAGAGCAATCCTGAAGTTAGTCTTAATAATGACAGTGAAAAAATGAAGATGACAGAGGAAGGGAGTATTGCCGCCATGTCTCCTCACTCCTCAGAGTCGCCGAGGGTACTCAACCAAAACGACATCGTGGATTCCTCTAAATATTACGTTTACATTGAATTATTCCATCTGATCCTCTACAGCATATTGAAAATGTGGAAATAATTTCCTCTAAAAACTACTTCTTTCCTATATGAACCAGAGAATATTTAAAAATTAATAAAAATTATTGCACTTTTCCCATGCTCTGATTCACCCCCGTCTAGGACGCTGCTTCTTGTTGGGGATGATGCAAGGGGTTGAATGTTGTTTGTTGATCTCATTGAGAACTGGGCCCATCATTAATTACCAAATTCCCATAATAACTCAATCTACTAGTAATAGTGAGGATAACAATGGAAAGAATGGGGGGAGGAAGTTTCCTCAACACGAAAGCTCTGACCTTGTGATAGTAAAATACAGGTGTCCTATTTTATTATTTATTCTTAGCATGTCACATGCAAAAAAACAAGAAAAAAAGATTCACCTTGTTAACTGTTGAAAAATCCTTGAGATTTTTTCGGAATCCTTGGATTAAATTGTAGGATAAGTGTATAAATCTAATGATAAGAAGGGAATCTCCTCAGAAATTGGTTGATAATTAATAAAATGTCAAGGGTCGACTCCATTTATTCCCAGTTCATATCCAGCCCCCCTCCTCCCTTTTACTAATTGAAGAGGTGAGGAAGACTAGGAAGAAGAACAAGGGAAACTAGTCAATTATTTATAAGACTCTCTCACCTCCGCACCTTTTTACCTTCTCCAATCAATAGAGAGGCCTTTAGGAAACTATCAATCTTTATTAAGCCGGCCTTTAACTCATCCCTTCCTTTGCAGAAAAAAATAAAAAGAAATTTCAAAACATATTAAAACCTTATAGGCTAAATTGAGCTTTCATTTTCTAAATTGTCCAAAGTTGTTATTCTTGCATTATACACTGCCTTTTCGGCAAAAAGAGGAGAAAAAAAATCTTCAAATTATTTCCATTCGTTTTGAATTAAATTGAGTAGAGAATGAGGTATAATTTAGCGGAGGCCCGTTATTTGAAGAAAATATTCTTTCATTTGATTATGTGTTAGAATTCAGTGGTTCCAAGTAAGGGAAAGAGGGGGAGATTTAAAAGATTCGTTTTTTTTTCTCCTTTTTTTCTGGTGAAATACAGTTGATTTCAAAGGACAATGCACTCAACTGAAGATTTCGGTAGTTTTATTATTATAATGGATCACATCTTTAAAATAAGGAAACAAAGCGACAGAAAAAATCTTCTTACTCACTACTATGCATCTCCTTTTGCCTCTTTTTTTCTCCCAATCCCAACAATAATGACATTAAACTTGGGCAACAATGAGACTAACAATACCATCATTTCTTACTTTTGGGGGCGGAAGAGAGGTTTTTTTCTTGTTCTTTCCTTCCACTTCTTCCTCCTTTGCATATTTTTAATAGTAGAAGGATTTAAATCCCAACTGTAAATTCAAAGGGACTTTTAACAACAATAGAAAATTCTTGAGGAGGTTTGAATGATAAAAATCTCTTCATCAATTCCAAATTTACTCCTGACCTCTGCCTAATTCAAATTAAAAGGATATTTACGAACCATGATGATGGGAAAAAGGTGTGCCTGAATTAAAATTGGATTGTAAGAATGAAATTACCTGGAAATTAATTTCATATTATCGTATTATAATTCTCTTAGGAATACAGGAAGGAAAAAAACTGCATTGCCACCTCCGTTTTTTTTTTATAAAAAAAAAAGGAAAAAGTGAGTTGAAGTTCATCTGCAATTATTGCAAAAACTAAAAATACGCATAAACGCAAAAATCTTCATTCAATTTTTTTTTTCAAGAACTGTAAGCCAATACTTTTGAAGGGAAGATATTGCAATGGCATAATTCTTGTTATCCGTGGGAACAGTGGACAAGAAATATTTTCCCACCAAAGGCATACAGAAATCAATCTTAATAACAGCATACTCATATTCCCGACTTACACGAACAAGATTTTAAGGCTGCAATCATGTACCTGATTGATGAGGAAGGATATTTCTCAATGCTTATGCGAATTTACCTTGACGAAATCGGACAGCGAAATTAATTATACAGTCTACACTACAATATTTCACTGAAAACAGAAAATTTTACATTTTCTCGATTTTAACTTTATCGAAAAGCAATGAATGAAAAAAATTAGGCAGCGATTAGTCGCATATATGCCTATGCTGGTGGTTAACTTAAAAAAAGTAGGCTTCCTTGGTCCCACTCCTTAACCTCAAAAATCAGAGTCTAGTTCCCCAGTCGGATGTCGCTGATTCTCACATTCATGCCTCCAAATTATGAGAAAGTAAGCCAGTGAACTCGGCTGGAGCTATTGTCCCGCTCCTTAACCTCAAAAATCAGAGTCTAGTTCCCCAGTCGGATGTCGCTGATTCTCACATTCATGCCTCCAAATTATGAGAAAGTAAGCCAGTGAACTCGGCTGGAGCTATTTCCGAAAATTTTTACCCGTACCAATTTTTACGAAGTAAAAATTGTGATTTTTAGGAGGACCATCGTGGAAAGACCCGTTTTTTGGGAACCTAAATTTTCGCGTAATTTCAGCTTTTGAATATACAGCGTTTCCCTATAATTTGTTGTCCGAGAAATTTTTTCCCTTTTTTTTGAAATTCGAAAATCCACATTTCTGATTTGTTTTTTAGCAGGACTCAGTCATCAATGCATTAGGTTTAAAGCTAAATTAATTGAAGATTAATTGTTCAAGAAATTTTTTCCAACTGCCGATTATAAGTAAATTTCCAAAAAGTGAAAACTCTTCTCCAGTCAACAAATTATTGGGACACACTGTACATCACTTAGGAATCATCGGATTCTCCAAATCCCAAGATTTAAATTAAGGATGGAATACTGCACCTTTCTGAATTTTTAACTGAGTATTTTCGCTGATCCTTTTAAAAATCTCAATTTCTACATGTTAATTCCCTTAAGATTTTTCGAAAATCAAGGAAAACTGGAAGAGAGTCGATAACATCCAGAAAAAATGAGAAATGAGTCTCGTGACGCGGAATCTTATTTTCCAATCTTATTTTCCAATCTGCTCTAAACACTCTCGAGAATCTTGATGACCAATCTGATTTTCTAGTTAGGAGTTCGCTTACAAATTTGAAACGGTAGCCGGAATCCCAACTGCAAGTCTAGTAAAACATGAGTATGAGATTTTTAAACAATTGTTAGGGTTTTCTCTTGTCAAAAAAATTATGACAAGGAAGTCTGTTGTATGTAAATGAAACTCTGTAATTCAATTCCATAGCTCACAGCAGGTACTGCTGTAAAGACCGTCATTCTCCTCCATTTAGTAAAATAAATGGTGAGAGGCGTGTAATTTCTCTCTTTAAAATTTTTTTTTAGATGAGACGTTTGTAAGGTCAGTTAAATAGCCGTTGACGTGGATTGAGGTGAAGGAAACGCCATGGCACGACGGCTGCCCGTTTTCCCATTGATTTATTCTCATAGTCATCAAAAACTCATCCTCACGATTTCAATAAGTAAAATATAATTGTTCAAGGAGAAAAATTACTAATCATTTTCCATATTTTTTAAAATATAGAGCAGTGGACATATAAATCCTTGTCCATATACCGGAAATTGGAAATTCTAAAAAAAAAAGTTATTTGAATTGAATTTATTTTTTGAAAGTGAAGAGATGGCATATATAGACATAACTGGGTTAGCCGAATAATAAAAATGAAAGCTAAAATAATGGATGAATTTGTGAGGGTGAGGTCTTAAGCACGCGTGTCTTTAAGACCTACAGGTGAATTGACTGATGATAAGGCTACCCTCCACCACTCTGCGTTATTAATTTCAAATGAATTACTAGAATGACCCACATTCACACATCATTCCACAAACTAAAAATTATTACAATGGAATCTAACAATGCTGAAATCTCATTCTTAATTTTCAAGATTCTCTCCCTTAAGTTATTGACATCCTAAGAATATCAGTGCATTAAAAGACAAAGAAAAATCAAGGGAAAAAAAACCTAGAATATTAAATTTAAAAATTCATAGTGAATATGATTTCAGATTTCCAATTTTTTCTTTCACACTCCACAAATTTTTTCACATTGTATTCAAAGTCAAATCCATCTTTTTTTTTATAACTATGAAATTAGTCTATGTGTCATTTCACACTTTCATTTCATTCTCAAAGAAACTTTCTTTGAGAATTTTTTTTAGCTTGAGAGTGAATGGGATTACGATGCAAAAAGTTTTTAGATCCACACAGTCTAAAGAGCCCTTAATATTTGCTCAGGTTATTTGAATGTACTGAACAGTGTTTATCAATTTAAACTTTGAGATTAGAAAATTTTCAGAAGTGAATTAATAAGGTATTGAGGTTAAGCAGTGAAAAAATTGTTTAAAAATGTGTTAATTACACCTTTCTAAATCCACGCCTTAAAATTCCTCGTCGCTTAAATATTTACAGAAGTAGGGCCATCCACCTGTGAATTTCAATTAAGAAATTCAAATGGCTCCTATGTCAAACTTGAAGTAGCGAGATTTTAATTCAAAAATTAACCTAGTGTCATCAATTCCTAGGATGATCCCTTCCTCCTTCGGTGGATTCTTTGGATGGAGAAGATTCGAGAATATTTTTGCATTTTCTTTAGGAAGGAATTAACTCGGCACAGTTGTTAATTCGGATTAAATCCTTTCCTAGTAGCAAGTAGACTCAAAAACCGAGGAGTTGAGGTAATTTTTATTCCGTTGGAATTATTATTTTTTCCTTAAAACGGGACATTTTCTTTATTCTTGTCATCTTCCCATTGTTGAAAAGGTTCCTGTGGCTCTTGGCATGGTGGAAGCCAGGACGAAGTGGATGAAAAGTAAGTAGTAAATCCCCATCTCCTAACCCGCGCGTACGTGACCTCCCCATCCTATAATTTCAATAATATTTCCTAACTTCCCATTGTTTCTTATACCTCAGACTCAAGTCAATGTAAATAGAGAAAGGAAGGAAATTTATTAAGAGTAACCTCCCGTTCACTTAGCCCACATAGCAACCTAACGCTTCAAAGACTCTTTAATTAAAGACTATGAAAGTTTGAGCATAGCAATCTCAATCAATCAATTATTATACTCTCCCCTTAAGAATTCCAGCTCAGGTTTTTGATTTTCATCAATCTTCTTTTTTTTATCGAAACCCAAACTTCCAAAAATTCAGAATTCAAATTTAAAAAATTCAATGAGAAGATGCATAATAAAGGGAAATGGTCATGAGCAATAAAAAAATTGCAAACCGCAAAAAAATGACAATAGAGAAAATATGAATAAGTTTTTTTCCTTACTTTGATATTACACTCAATTAACCTCGAGGGTCAAACGGGTTAATTTACATCAAGCCGTTCTTCAAGCCCAGGTAGGAATCTCCGATTGCCGAAAAATTAAGATTTATTTCTGAGCTGTGCGGGTGGGCTAAGCTATAAATTATTTTCTCAACCTTTATTCCTTCCCTGCCAATTTCAAAATCATTCATGTACAGAAGGAGTGGGAGTAGCAGGCAATACTAATTATTATTGAAATTGGTGAAAGCGAGCTTGAAATTCATCTCACTACTATCTAGAAAATCAGCTTCCATGGAAAATAACCAAGATAACATATTTTCAAGAAATGGCATAGTTAGTCTCAAATTGAGCACGAATCAACCCACCGGCATTTATATATTGATCTCTCAAATCAAAAAATAATATGACTCCATTTCTAACTGCATTTTCCGAATCACGATTTAAAATGCAAGGAGAGCTGAACTAGAAAATATTGTATATACTTGGATTGGAGGGGTGAAAACTGTGGAAATCGAATTTAAGTGCAGTACACGATTTCTAAGCATCAAGCTTATATTTTCCCTGAAAGAGTAATATAGTTAATTTGATAGAATATGATAAGAAAAACTAAAAAAAATCCATTCCTTGGTTTACTACAGTGGGCGGTGGGTTTTCATGTAGAAAATCCTCTGCTGGAAAAGAAATTAC
>JABASM010001344.1:0-15129 GCA_019776545.1 Brachystomella parvula | reverse complement strand
GGCGATGCAATGAGGTCAAGCTCATCTTCTATTCTTGTTGACGGACATGTGTCACCTCGTCATACTCACTCTCCTTATTACAAAATATGTTAATTTTATTTTCTCAATTTGCTCCCTCCGTGTTTAGCCAATTGTTAAACTTTTTTTTTCCTTAGCATCATTTCCTCATAGTAGTAATTTCGAGCAGTGGAGTGGAGGAAGAACTCAAAATGAAGCGTTTAGGAATTTTTATTTTCGTTCTAGGTGTGTTGGGAATAGGCTTCCCACAGAAGCTCAAGCCTGTTTTGTTCACGAATAATCGTGTCTACGCTCTCATGAACCAGCATTCCGGGAAAGTGAGTCTGCATCAACAATGAGTTTCAAGAATTTTAACTATAACTTCAACTTTTCGAAATTAGTATCTGACGATTGGAAATGACGGAATACCAATTCGATCCTCTGACGCTGGTGAGCACACCAAAGATCAACTCTGGAAAGTGAAGGCAATTAGTAAGTTTGAATTTATCAAAAAATTGCAGCAGGAAGTAATGGCTAGAAAAAATTTACTAATTTAAAATAATGCTTGATTTTCAGGTGAACAAGGTTTTCAACTCGTTCCGGTCAATGGGCAGCCTGGACCGAAAACAATTTGGAAGCCAATGTACCTGGGGTATGGAAAATATCAGCTCCAAAATTTGGATTCCGGTATGTGCCTGGAGGCGTCTCAGCCGTAAGGATAAAATATAAAAATTAATTCTATACTCCAAAATTTTATAAATCAAACCTCGAATTCAATTTTAATTCTTGTATTTTCAGGGATAAAATAGAAACGCCGTGCAATAAAGACAATTTAAATCAAGAATGGTTTCCTACTCTCAAGAAGTTGTGATAGATAAAAATTAAAAATATTTTCTTAAACAGCAATCCCAAAGAAAAAATAAATTCAGTTTTCAATTCAGAAAGCGTGGATAGAGGAAGCTTTTTCCAAATTATTGCTCCACGGATTCCACGTTGGAGCAATAAAAATTCATTAATATTTTACGTTAGAATCCGGTTTTTTGAGCACAGAAGAATTTAACAAACGGGACGTGTGATACTGAATTAAAACTGAAACGAATCCAGTTTAACATGTTTACAGATTCACTTGGGATGGGAATGATTTAGGACCTTTCTTCAACTTTTAATTCAGTAGTTACATATTCCCCATCAACTTTTTTGTAGCAAGGTTACGAAATGATGCTACGGATATTTACATGTAGTATTTTTCTCTTACTCCTTTATAGTAATTTATCAGCGGGTGATGTTCTCCGAAATCCAAAATCTGGAGTTCAAAGACTCTGCTATAATTATTTTAATCAGCTTCTTAAAAAATCAAAAACAGAATCACATAAGTTCAAGTTAGCACAGTTACGACTAAAAATCTGTGAGTCCCAGCCCCAAGTATTTCATCATTTTCTTCAGCGTCGCCATTTTGCGAGAGCAGCGCAGAGACATCGTTCTGATAAGAAGAAGCAAGTGACTCCAGTGCATCATGCCCAAGTTTTCCCACTGGAAACGACGGTGACACCCAAGAATGAAATTAGTGAAAGTGAAAATGTGAAGGAAGAAGGAGTGAAGGAGTCGTTGTCAATACGCGAAGCGTCAGTTGTCTTCCTTGTGCTTTTTGTCCCAGTGTATTTCAGCGTCCTGCTTGTGGCAACTGTTTATTTCATATACATTCTAGGGTAAGTCAACAATGGGTTGGAAGGCACAAAAAATGCTGCATTTCGGAATTTTCTGGAGTCGTCCACAGATTACGTATGCAAATATTTAAGTCGGTAAGATTTGCCGTGCTGTATAAAGAAATCTGCAATGCAAATACCCACTTAATTATTTGCATTCAGAAAATTCCATGCAATATTTTTTGCGCGAGAATTCTAGTCTTCCATCACATTTTACAAAAAAAAAAATCCGTTTCTTACATTAACCTTTTTTTTTTAATTCCAGTGCTGTAAACAAGGGACATCAAATGGATTACCCACACCTCATCTCCACAAGATTTAAAAGAGTCCCTAATCCAGCACATCCATATTCACCTCAACAAAAAGAAAGCTGAATCAAAGGAAAAACATTCTAGTGAAGTTAAAGAACCCGAAAAACATGAAGATTCTGATGAAATCAAAAAATCAGAAGCGGATAAAGCTGAAAGTTTTCTAGAAAAGCCGAAAACGCTAAAAAGGAAAGAAACTGTACCGAGGATTCGAAAATTAAAAAGAAATGCCACTAAAATAAGAAGGAAAAATTTCAAGGACGGAATATCGGAAAGCAATTCCCGTCGAAATCAGAATCAGACAATTTCTCAGGAAAAACCAAAAGAAAGAATTGATTTAGAACTTCCAAATGAAATCATTGGGGTTGTGGCAGAGTCACTCCACTTGGCAGGTTATAAGCTCCTTTTAGTCAATGTCCTTCTACGTATTTTTGAAGAGGAAGTCCTAGCGACGGGGGATGGAGGGGCAGGGGATGGAGAAAAACAGGCCATGACTAATTTGCTGAAACAGTTGAATTCAACGGTTGCTTATCAAATTCCGGATCTCAGCACGCTGGATCCCCAAAAGATTTCACAGATACGGAACTCAACTATTTTTAATGGATTTGTAAACGGTATCGGTAGCAGTAACACCACGGATTCCCTCCCTACGCGATTGACATCGGCTTTGGGTAGTGCTGGAGCCTACCTTGGACCCGCCTTTAATTTCCTTGGCAGAAATGCTAACAGTAGCGAAATTTTCGAACAAATTCCTGAAAACAAGGGTAATACTGACACGAATAAATTGACGGGAAGTAAATAAAACGCTTATTCTTGAGAAACAGAAAGCGACCATTCGAAAGAGACATTTCGGTTGGGAAAGCAGAGGACCCAGCAAAGTAGACGAGCTTTTTCCTTTACGCTTCCGCATATAATGAGCATCTTTTTAGCCCGATTTCTTATTCCGAACAAACGAAAGATAGAGGAATTCAATAAAATCTTCGGTGTACGCCAGGAGACTCCGGTCAGTAGGTTTGTAGGCAACACCGGCACGTGTTGTCCTAACTATTACCGCAACGGAAGATGCAACACGTTTACAAGACCGTCACGTCATTTTTACTATCGAATCCTGGTTTACATTAATTAAGTGAGTAAATCCTAGGAAGACAAAAACTTAATTTGTGAAAGGATCAGGTAAATCAAGTATATAGTAGAGATGCCTATCCTAACCTACTTTATTTTGGAAAAAATATGAAATAAATACCAAGAGCATTACTTTTGAATTGTTAATTGTCACTCATTGGAATGAATCCCAGATTAAAAGGGACTTTACTGAATCTGAGAAGAGGTTTAGAGTGCTGAGGACAAGTCTTTCACCTTTATATGAAAAACAGGCTTAGGATCCACCTTTGTTTTTGGCAAATGCTTTGGGTTTAGGGATTTGGATTAGGCAGGAAAATGAGCTAAGCTTTTCCAATATGGGCAGTCTTAGGAGTCAGTTATCGCTTCTTAGGTTATTTACAATTATTTTCCTAACCTTGTATTTTCCAGGAGGGGAGGCAGCAAAAAGTGCAGCAAACAACCTGGTAGGAGCTAGTTCTTAATGGTTTTCGATTCCTGATTTCTTTCTAGAACCAGATATTTAAAGATCAGCACTGATTTGATTAGGAATCTTTCAGCAGCCGGACTGCACTTGACACGCTTCCAATATGGATAACAGCTGCAGGAGGATTTTTCGGGGCAATACTTTTACTAATTATTGGGTGAGTACACAACGTAAAATTTTTGTAACCTTTTTAAGTTTAAATTCCGCTTTTAGGCTAAGTGCTTCACAGTTGACCGAAGAATTCCACCATAAACCTGAAGTGAGGGGCTCAGCTCATAAGCGGCTCCAGCGATTACCCCGAGAGCAAATTCTCAATATTTACACTGAAATTCCAGAATCCTCTTCTGAGGAGGAGGAGAAGAAGAAAAGTAGTAAGGAAGAGAAAGTAGAGAAAGCAGCAAAGGCCATAGGACTGGCTAAGGAAATTATAAGTGTGAATGCTGGGAGTCTTCTACTCGCTGCTCATAAGATTGAGTTCCTGCATCTACTCTCAAGAGCTGTCCGCAGAATTTTAAGTCCTCCAGCAGAGCGTCATCATCGTCATCCAGCAAGCTCTGAAGGACCTCCAGTTTTTCCTCTGTCTAACCGTTCCAGGCCAGCTGAATTTAAGTGATCCGTTGTTGGAAAACTGTAAGCGGTTGGCAGTTTGGTTTGACGGAATGGCCCAACTGTCGGGCTAACGCTTATGGTATGTCACTTCTGTTTTCGTGACAACAAATTTTTCCTAGCACTATACTATCTTGTCTGGATAAGTCAACTCACATCGGTACAAGAGCGATTATCTGCATAGAGTTTCGACTAATTTTAAAATTATTCGGGGAGTATACTTTTGAATTGATTAAATTTGGAATATGACGTCGTAAATAAAGGATTAATCCTTGAGTAAAGCATTTATTTATTACTATTTTTCCAAGATTCTTTCATTTCAACTCCAATAAACGGAATTTCTCGTTTGCAGTGTAAAGGATGGTAGCGTATTTTTGACCAAAAATCCAAAGTCAGTCGGAAAGGATTACTATGGTGTTGCCCTACTTGCCTGTACTAGACGACAAAATTGTTTGAACCCCCCATTTTTTTTCGCTGAGTAATGTATCAGAGTTTACACGGAGAACATAGGAAACTTTGCCTTGAATAAATTATTTTTTTGGAATTGCGTTCCTTATTTTGGCTTTATTTTGAAATTATGGCAGTGAGTTTTGCTGAAAGGAGCTGACCACGATAACATTATGAAAGGTGCCTATACAACTTTAAAACAAACCTTGCGGCCTTAACTCAGGTTTTAAAGCAGAAACCAGTACTGGTGAACGTCATTTTTCCGAGCTCGAATCGATCTCAGAAAGTTACTAAAGTCTTGACCTCACGGATCTGGACAAACAGTACGTCAATCAAAAGCTCTTAGTTCCCTGATGCAAAAGGCCTGACCTTTAGTGACATCCTCAGATCAAACAGATTTGAAAAGGACCATCACCAATAGATTCTTTGAAATCTATCAATATTCAATGAAAAGTGAGGGCTGCAAGGTTGTATGGGGCCCCTTTCATAAGCTATTGTGGTGGCGAGGTCCTTTTGATTTCTACGTTGACTTTGTACATGTAGAACATCAGTGAGCATTGTGATGAAAGTACAGCAAAACTCTAGGTTCATCTACTGAAGAATTTAAAGGCTTTTGGCACCACCACTGTCATGTAACAAGTTCTTTTTTTCAACGATCTCCAGTTCTAGCTCGTGCCTAATCTCTCAAGGCCAACAAAATGTAAGTGAAATTGCAGTTTAGAAAAATGTAATCGGTCAGAGAATGAAACAGCTCTCAATCTAACGCAACATCAATGAGAATAAGAATTCTTCAACATGAAAAAAAAAATGCCTCAACCTGAGCCTGAGAAGAAAAATGCTTCAGCGAAGCCTTCAACTACTATTCCTGATTTCCTGGGAAGTGCTCTTGAATGATTTCTTATGCTTGGCAAGTTGTTATGAGCAAATAAGGAAAAAATTTTAATGAATTGGTACATCCCAGTGTTTTCTATTCTAAGAAAATTTGGGACTGATCTTTGAGTAAGCATTTACTACTATGATTTTCTATGGATTCCATCCTAATCCCAAGTTGTGTAAAGGAATTATTTGTTCCTGGATAACCGTGTCATTTCCATTTAATTCGGCCGGAAAAAATTACAGAGTAATTTTTGCTCTGTGTATGGGAATATTCCTGTAAAAAGGTGCATGGCATGACCAGGGTTATGGAAAATACGTCTAGCACGCTCTCGTACACATTAAGCGTTCAATGCATGGGAATTACCCTGAACGAATTAACCGACAGGTGTGCCATGCAGGACATGCTTCGTGTAAAACTCGGTAACAATTTTTAGCTTCGTCAATCCTTACGCTTTGTTCTTGACAGTTAGACTTCATCATGCGCATACCAATCGGAAGCATCAGGTCCCGAGCTTTCCATTCCTTAGTCTTTGTCCCGATCATAAATTTGATTGTTAAATATTTGGATCCATTACTCTCAATCAGTTTAAAATTGGATCAAAGAATTGATTTCCTGTCTTCCAAGGATCAAAATCAGGAAACTCATTTTGATTACATCATAGGTAAGAGCTTCAAATAGCTGTAAGGTTTGAATTTATTGAATAGTCGGCTTTTCTTCAAATCGCAATGCGATAGCAAATATTACCAGCTTGACTAGCCTGATTAGCCTTCTTGCAAAAAGTTTGCAGCTAAAAAGCACAGACTCAGCGAAACCGGTCAAAGGAATTGCACACGAAATTTTAACATGAAAATGTTCATTTTATAGCGTTTAAAAAAAAATCTGAGAAAAAAGCGAAATAAAAATAGAAATTCTTATGACAAGCTTAAAGCTTAGTTTAGTTTATGAAAGACGGCCGATTCACAACGGGGTTAGCACTATCGAACCCCCCCCCCCCCCCCCCCCCCCCCCTTCGTTCTTCGTTTTCAAATTATTTTTTCATACCCTCTGTCGCGCGACGATTAATTAACCTGTCTTTCTTGATTGGTTTGAAAAAATATCATNCCCCCCCCCCCCCCCTTGGGCCAAAAAATTTACAGGCCAACCCGGTGAAAAAAATCTTAAGCAACAAGCGCTTTGAATTGTCTGGAAACATGTATTTGCCTTCAATTTTTGGAATCGATACATTGAGTAATACAGTTTGATTTACATTCTACTTCTTCCTGCAGTTTAACTAAATTAACAATATTTTTTTCTCGGAAGTTGGAGCTGGTTCAGCCGGCACTGTCCTAGCTAGTCGCCTTTCAGAAAATCCAGCATTGAAAATTTTATTGCTAGAAGCCGGTGGTATTCCTAGCCCTTTTTTAGGAATACCAGTTCTATCCTACATTCTCAACAACCAAAAGTCGCACGACTGGGCCTACCGTACAGTTCCACAGAAAATGGCGGCATTCGGACTAAATAATAACGTAATTTCCCTCCTCCACTTTATCAATGGAAACTTTCCTAGTAATTACTTTGATTTTACAGGTTTCGTTTTGGCCTGCTGGCAAGACGCTTGGTGGCTCTTCTTCCATCAACGGGCTGATATACATGCGTGGGAATGTACAAGGATACGATTTAATAGCACAGCGAACAGGGGATCCGACTTGGAGCGCTAAGAATGTGCTGAAACACTTCAAAAAAGTTGAGAATTACCATGGCTGGTTTGACAAAGGTTAGGAAATCACCGAGAAACTCGGATTTTTTGCCTTTAGCCTATTAACTCGTTTAATTGTAGGCCAGCATGGGACAAATGGATACTTGGGTGTTGAAGCCCCTGTTCTCGCGCCCGTAACAAAGTATTTGCTGCGCGCCGGAGAAGAACTTGGATACAAAGTTAGGGATCCAAATGCGGATAATATGAATTCCGAAGGTAAGCAAATTCCCGGCTCAGATTCTTATAGTAGATTTTTAGTAGTGGAATTCTGACATGAAATCTCTCCATTCCTAGGTTTTGCTCCCGCCGAATTTTATTTAAAAAATGGCGTCCGATCCGATACCTACACAAGTCCACTACAGGAAACAATGAAACGAAGTAACTTAATTGTTAGGACCTATTCGTTTGTTACGGGGCTTGTCTTTCGGAAAGGAAGCAGAAGTGACGTGATAGGCGTATCTTACGAGAGACACGGGAAGTCTTACAGCGCCACTGCCTCAAAGGATACGATTCTAAGCGCCGGTGTTTTGTCCACCCCAAAAATATTAATGCTCTCTGGAATTGGACCAAAGAAACACCTGAATCAATTCAATGTAAGTATAGCTTTACGTTCTTAGTTACATTAGATAGGCCTTTGTTTTTGCATGGATGTTTCGGAACTCCTAATTTTTTTTTGGATGCGGAAATCGGTGTTGTGAAAACACACTCCTAAAGACCAATTTCCTTCCTTGGATGGAGCTGAGTGGCGCTCGTACTTCTTCACCTGATTTTACCCATGATTCTCCTGACATCCATAAAGCTAATTGGACACGCTTGTTTACTCAGGTTTAATTTATCGCTCGTTCCGCTCACCTGCTTCCTCTATGTACAACAACATCTTACGTAAGAAAATTCACACAATTAAATCGGATTTAATAAATTGTAGATACCCGTGCGCGTAGACCTTCCAGTCGGAGAAAGGCTGCAGGATAAATATGGTACGCTGGTTGGTCCGTTTATTGTACCACCTGGATACTCATTTCATCAGCACCGTGACATTGACGTTGAGAGTGTAAGTAAATGGTTAAAGAATGGAAAAGGTGTGGTTGCCGCTGCTAGAACAGAAGGAACCTATGCAGTGCTAAGTGAAGGTGCTAAAAGGAGAGGTGACATTTTTGCTCCTGATATTCATACATACATCATTTCCCAAACACCAGTGGAGCTTGAGAGCACCTTTGGATATTCATTCAATTTTAATCAAGCCTCAATGGATCATTTGGCAAAGTCAGTGGAGGCTGGGGATGGATTCTTCCAGCTTGTCACGATGAGTCGACCGATCGGACGCGGAACTCTGAGACTCCGTGACAGGGATCCTCACTCTTCTCCCATCATCGACCCAAAATATCTTCAAAATTCTCGAGACGTTGAGACGCTTCTCGAAGGTAAGTTTTAAAAAGTTCATTAAAACATTTAATTTTTGCTTCAATATCTTCTTAATGGGAATTTTTGTCTCAGGTATTCGATTCTCTGTTAAACTCGTTGAGGAAACAAAATCAATGCAAAAAATCCAAGCTCGCTTGTTTGAAAAACCATTACCAGGCTGTGAAAGCCATGTATTCAAATCCTGGGAATATTTTGAGTGCTTTGCTCGTCATTTCACAATTACTGCCTACAAGTATTCAGGGACTGCACCAATTGGAGCTAAGACTGACCCTGAAGCTGTAGTCGACTCTAAATTTAGGTAAAAAATTACAAGTATCCACCTTGTCCTTATTTTTTCTACAAAATTGGTCATTTTTCTTCTCACGCAATACCCCACACACTACAGCAATTTAATCCTGTATTTCCTTCCTTGAACTGAAATTCTACAAGCATCCTCCAACAATGGGATTCTTTCAGCAAGTAAAATGGCTCTAAAATAAATTGTACTTGGAAACGCATCACAAATCAATTTCTTTCTTTTCATAACGTCATGGATGCTTGAGCTCTGTATTTTATTAAATCCTTTCATTTATCTAAACTGTACAAAAAATGTGTAGCAACTGGAGACATGGAGGTTAATATCCAGTTTCTCCCCTAAACATGGAAATGGGCACAAAGAAACGGGTGTCGTGCAGGTTTCCATGTCTAGTGAGGCAAGAAAAGCCAAAAAACGTTTTTTAATTTTGGAAGCTTTCCTTGAATTTCGCAAATAAATTTGAAAAAAATTATTTTATTTCAGGGTTTTAGGTACAAAGGGTCTGAGGGTGGTTGATGGATCCTTGCTGAAAATTGAAGAAGTGAACACAAATGACGTGTCAATGCGAATGCTTGGAGAATTAGCTGCCACTGTTTTAAAGGAAAGCTCCTCATAATTACCTATTGTTACTTTTTTCATGGGAACAATCTTTTTCAGAAACAAAACGCAATGCAAATCTAGATTACATCCAGTGAAACCCGCTTGCAGCAACTGGGAGCCAGGAATTAGCGTTTCCAAAAGCATTTGTTGTTACAACGCAATGAAAACAAAGAAATACTTGAACCATTGTTGCTAAATGCGTGATGGGGGTAGGGCGTGTTGCTGTAAGCCGGGTTCACTGTAGATAGGAAATTAAGTAGCTTAAACCTCTGCCAATCCCAAATGCCGATTTACAAATTAACTCTACAAAATTTCCACTAGCCAGGCTAATTCCAATGTTTAGTCAACATTATTGTTAAAAATATGGGTAGGGGAGAATCTGAGGTTTTTAAGTAAATAAATTCAACAGTAAAAATATTTAGAAGAAGCTGTAAGTAAATGGTGTCAGCTTTTGTTTTAATTGCTTTAGTGTGTTGTTTGCGAAATGAAAACGGGGAATTTTAATATGTGAGGCCCGAAGGCAAGCCAGATCCACTGGATGCTTATTAAGTTAGGTTAGTTAGAAACTTAAATGCTCGGTTCTGGAGGAAAATCTGTCGTTTGGACATGTAGAAGGAAAATGTGGAAATAGGGAAACTTCGGGTGCAGGTGCAGTCAGGAAAATTTTGAACTCCCTCTTTATTAAGGGGTGAAACCCCTTTATAAGATGGTTATTATTCAACAAGCTGGCGATGGATGCATATAACTTGCTTTCTCGTGCTGGTTCTGAAATTCATAAATCAAATTCTGTAGAAAAACCGTTCTGCTAAAACTTTTATTGAAAATCGGTTTGGACGCTGTTCTGAAACTCAAGCTTACTGAAATTTGTTGCGTATAGCTGCGCTCCCAGATGGTGGTGTCCTTCGCTAGAAAAGTTGTAGTTGCATTTTGGGGAAGAACTACTGCAAATCAGTTTTCATCTATCCATTAATTTCCATTTCATTAATTCCCATCTGAGGAAAATTGAGTTTTTTCAATGCGATTTTTTTCAAAATTCTTCCTGCAAGTTTATAATGCTGAGAGATAACGGGAAGGGCACCACCGAGGGCGCACAACGGGAAGGGCACCACCGTCTGGGAGCACAGCGACCAAACAAGCGTTGTCCAGCCACCGTGCTGAAACTGGATAAAAGATTTTAGCAGTGCATATTCATGATTAATAATCCCGATTGGGTATCCCCTTTCAGGAAATTACATCGAATCGGGGGGCAAGGAAAGGGGAAACCACAATTCCAGCTCAAGGTTTCCAGTTCCTGGAATTAAATACGGCCTCTTGTTCAAGCAAAATCAGTCTCTAGCCTAGGACAACAAATAACAGCAATAAAGGAAAAATACAGTTTCTTCTGATCTTTTAAATGAAACCCTTCCGCCTAATTTGACATTCGAAACGCATTGTTTATATTTCGTAATGAATTTTCCAAGCATAATTTTCTTAAAATTATTAATTCGTACTATTTCCAAGCGAAAAAAAGACGGAAAGACACGTGTTAAAATTGGAAATCACGAAGTTGCTAAACTGGTTTTCAATATGAAAACAGTGTGAAAAATTTGATCCAGAAATCGGTATTAGTATTTGCTAGAAACGATTTACCTCTCTCTCTCCCCCTACAAATAGAAGAATTTTCAATAGAATTTAAATGGATTCTGGAGAATTGCAAAGCCGTCTTCCCTGAATACTTTCCCATAAAATCTCTTCCGATGTCCAGTTGTAAAACAAAAGAGAATCTCTCACGCCACGCTAAAATAATTATTGTGAGACTATTCTTTAGAGATAACCTTTTATTTCACATCCAGCATGATTCTAAGAGAGGTTCAACGGAATTTACTAGGCTTAATCCTCATTCCGCCCATAATTGATTTTGTTGTAAATAATCTGGATCCCCTGCTTTCTATAGCAGCTCGACTTGATCGTGAAAACGATTTTGAAAGTTTGGAATTACAGAATCAAGATACACACTTTGATTATATTATAGGTGAGAATACAAAAATAATTTTTGAATTTTTTTAATGGTCGACGAAAAATTTCTAAAATTTTTTAACACTTGCAGTAGGAGCAGGCTCAGCCGGTGGGGTTTTAGCTAGTCGCCTATCACAAAATGCCTCTCTTCGAATATTACTTTTGGAAGCTGGCGGGGTTCCTAGTCCAGTTTTATCAGTTCCTACCCTTTCTTTTCTATTTAATAATAAGAAATCATACGACTGGGCCCATCGAACTGTTCCGCAGACACATGCAGCTTTCGGATTAAATAATCAGGTAAGCCCAAGGTAAAGGAAAGCAGCGTAACGACCGCCGAGCAAAAGACCAGTGCTCGGTAAAAGGCGTTTTATTACAAAACCTGATTGTCCTGAAATAAAGCTGAAGAAATTTTCTTTTAACTGGATTTTCCAGCAAAAACAAAAATTCAATGCAACTTGCACCTCATCCATCATCAAAGGATTAAAATAGTGTTTTAATTTTAACCTTTTTTAATAAACCTTTTTAATAAAATTATCTATTAATTTTTTTTTTTTTTAAAAAAAAAAAAAAAAAAAAACCTTTTTTGAGTATTTAAAAAATTTATTTACATAATTTGATTTTGCTTTTATTTTTCAAATGTTTTTATTTGTACATTCAATTTACACTTTAAATTGATTTTTTAACAACTTTTTTCAAATTTTTAAAATTTCATACGAAACACAATTTTGAGTGGATGAATGAAGTGAATTTATTTGACTTTGGTTAAACCTTATCAAAAATAATTTAATTTTAGGTCTGCCACTGGCCAGCGGGGAAAGCACTCGGGGGATCTTCTCTGATAAACGGGCTGATTTACATCCGTGGGAATGTACAAGGCTATGATGTTATGGCAAATCGTACGGGTGATAAACTATGGAGAATGGAGAATATACTGAAATTTTATAGGAAAGTTGAAAATTACAATGGCGTTTGGGACAAAGGTAATTTAGTATATTTATCCATAATTTTACCCGCCTCTTCATTTGATTCTTAAACAGAGCCTCACGGAAGCCATGGTCATTTGAGCATTGAAGCTCCTACACTCATGCCATTTACAAATTACTTACTCCGCGCAGGCGCCGAGTTAGGATACAAAGTTAGGGATCCAAATACAAATGAGAGACAAACTGAAGGTTAGTAAGTTCTCCTGGGAAAAGTTTTTCCCGGAAACAGAATATTACTTAATTTTTACTAGAAGGTTTTTAGATGAAAAGTTTTTAGACTTTTTTTAGATCCTTTTACAAACAGATTTTTTTTTTTAGGTTTTGCTCCCATTGAGTCCTACTTGAGGAAGGGAATGCGTTCAAGTGTCTACACAGCCCCATTGAAGCAGAGTATGGAGAAAAGGCCAAACCTCGTTGTTCGAAAGTATTCTTTTGTTACCAAATTAATATTTCGAGTTGGGACTATAAGTGAAGTAATTGGAGTCGAGTATGAAAGGCATGGGAAAGTCTACACCGCAACTGCAGGGGAAACTATTCTAAGTGCTGGAACAGTCTCAACTCCTAAAATCCTTATGCTCTCTGGAATAGGCCCAAGGAAGCATCTGGAAGAGCACAAGGTTTTTCTTCAGAAAATATTAATCAGAAAAACTAAAATTCAGTTTATAACGGGAAGATTAAAATTAATTTCTAGATCCCTGTCCGCGTGGATCTTCCTGTAGGAGAAAGACTTCAGGATAAATACGGTGCACTGATTGGTCCGTTTCTTGTCCCACATGGATACTCCTTTGATGAGAAGCGTGACATCACTAGCAACGCTCTGAGGGACTGGTTGAATAAGGGAACCGGAGTACTTGGGTCTGGAAGGACAGAGGCTACTTTTGCAATACTCAGTGAAGGGGCTAAGCGCAGAGGAGATGACGCCGCGCCAGATTTCCATTCCTACGTTCTCTCCCAGACGCCAAGCGTCCCAAAACCTTTTTTCGGAGACAATTTTAATTTCAACCCTACCTCACTGGATTATATGCAAAGATCAGTTTTATTTGGGGACGGGTTCTTCCAGTTGATCACACTGAGCCGTCCTATCGGCTGGGGCAACGTGAAGCTCCGGGACAGGGACCCTCGGAGTCCACTTCTCATAGATCCAAAATATATGCAAAACCCGCAGGATGTCAGAACCCTAGTTGAAGGTAATTATAAATTGTGCCGAGAAAGCAAAATTCAGGATTTTTCTTAAAGGATATGGGGTTTCTGATGTAGGAATCCGATTTGCGGTTGACGTTGTCGAGAAAACAAGGGCAATGGCAGAAATCGGGTCCAACTTGTTTACAGAACCGTTCCCAGGATGTGAGAAGCCTGCTTTTAAATCCGATGCTTACTACGAATGTCTTGCACGACATGCTACTCTTACTGCATTTAAGTACTGTGGAACTGCACCCATTGGGACCAGGGACGATCCAGCTGCAGTTGTTGATTCACGGTTTAGGTACTACACCATAGAATATTATTTCAGGCCACCGGACACATGATTTCAAACTAAATTCTGGTTTATTTAGGGTTCATGGAACTCGAGGTCTTCGGGTTATTGATGCGTCAGTGCTACGCATCAATGAAGTAAATACGAATGATGTGACGATGCGCATGCTTGGAGAACTGGGCGCTCATGTTCTTTTAGATGGTTTAAGTAAGCGAGAGTAAAAATTAAGCGAAAAAAGTAACATTCATATTAAGTTCTAAAGCTTGCTTGACTAGTCTGAAAAAATTGAAATAGGAAATCCGCGAGTGTTCTGCTAAAACAACTTATCCAAGCGAGTGATCTTACACAATTTGTGAATGAAAGTGATATTTCTACTGTGATTAATTTTTGCCACTGCAATGAAGATAACGGTGATTTTAGAACCGTAAATCCCACCACTCCCACAATGCTGTGTAAATTTTAAGTGTATTTATATCGTATATTTTAATTCTTGGCCTAATTCCCAGATATCAATAAAATAAATTCCGCTCCCCGTCCAAATGTCTGTATGGATCAAGAAAAAAACGAGAATCCACGGTAAACGAGAGGAATGGGGGCTTCCAGTGGAATCTGCTAAAAACTCTTCAATTGCCTCCATCACTATTCCAAAAATGCTTCGCATAAATCGCTTAAAATTTGAATTTTCCAGTCTTCGTTTTAACGAGATTTATAGCCTCCACGCGCCAGCGTTGATCGATTGGGCCTTGCTGTGTCGACTAGAAATATTGATGAGGATGATAAAATAAATGTTTCTTCAATTGTCATTGAAAGGTTATCTTAATCCTCGTTTTTTACAAATCAATAAACCAACTAATCTAGGTTATATAAATGAGCTCAACAAATTTCCTAAATTTATCCCAAAATGAATTTCAAAGTATTTGCCTTGTTGTTGGCCTTGGCCACCCAAGTTTTGTCCAGTCCAGTCAAGGTCACTCCTTCACTCGAAAAATCTCTGAAGGCCAATGGCAGAGCAGATATTTTCTTGACATTCCGTTCCCCCCGCCCCCTCATTTCTAGTTTTAAATCCCAGAAATTTGCTTCACGGGATCAGCAGCTCAATACA